>JAGVVM010004743.1:0-16003 GCA_019149425.1 Psidium friedrichsthalianum | reverse complement strand
AGAGAGGCCTTTTATGTTTTCTGTCGGTTCTTTGTCGGTTTCTTATTCAAATGAGAAGGAGGACGCCTCTTTATATAGTAGAGGGCCTCGGATTACAACCGTTAGATCTCTTTCAGATCGGATGGCTCAGAATTCATCTACCGACTTTCTAACCACCGTCATAAGTACAGAACATTCCAGAAACATCGAGTATTTACAAGACTACCCCTTTCTGGAGTATTCTGGAAAGCAGCGTAGAAAACCCTAGAAAAACCCTAGGGGACCCAGACACAGCAAGTCTTGGGGTGTTTGTCGGCCTGATGCACAACCGGCTGGGGCACGAAGACCTCGGCCCGTGCCATTCTCCCCCACCCATTCGAGCGCCACCCTTGGTGCTTTTCGCTTGGGGTCGAACTTTTCAGTATCTGCTTTGTTTTGGCCGCCCGTCTCCTTTCCTCGAGTCGTCGGCTTTCTTTGATTTCTGTTTTTCCGTCCACGAGAGCGCTTCTTCTTCAACTTCGGGACTTGGATTTTGGTCGGTGTCTCGACCGCAGCATGAGTCATTTACGACTCTTTCTTTGTTTTTGCCGCTCCAAGGTCTTCCATCTCCGGGAACAGCACCTGGGTTGGCATTGTGTTTTGAATTTTTGTGGGCAGCTCCCACTGTTTCTTTGGCTTTTGCACTGGTCGGAACCTGTGCTTTGGCTTGGTCGGCGTCGGATTTCTTCGCTTGGCATCCACGAGTCGGATCGTGGAGATGCGTTTCGACTCCTTCACCTCAGTGCGCAGGCTCACCACGGTCGAGCATTTGCGATCGGTTATAATGATCGACTTGGTTCTCAAATCGATTATAGCTTCTGCCCTGTCAAAGAAGTCCATCCCCAAAATCATGTCATGGTCGTCGAGCGGGATTACCTCGAAATCAAGCCTGTCTGTCCAGTCGCCGACTTCAATCTTGACGCCTCGAGCAACGCTGGTAGCTGGTATATCATCCGCGTTGACTGGTTTGTACCAACGATCGGATGGATCGATGCGAAGTTTCAACCACTTTGCTGCCACGCTCGAGAGAAAAACGTCTGTCGCCCCCGTGTCCACTAAGGCCTGGAGAGTCTTTCCGTACACCTTGACGTCCACGAAGCATAAAGTCTTCACGCTCGGGGATGGTTTTGGTGGTGAACCAGGCTGCACGCTGTTGACTTTCTAAATCGTTCCGAGCCGCACCTCTTTCGGTTCCTCTTTTTTCTGCCCCTCCTCCTTACCTTCCTTGGTAACGACAGAGTACAACGTTTTGCCTTGGTTTTTCTTTTTAGGACAAAGTTGTGTCCAATGACGGCCATTGCAGATTCCGCACGGCTGTGATGGAGGGTGTTTGAACCTGTCCTCCTGGTTGATGTAATTTTGGGGTCGGCTACCCCGTTGTTGGTAGGGGGGTCTGGATGAACCTTCTCCCCAGTTTCTTTCTTTTTCACCATGGTCTTTTCTACCACGGTAGGAATCGACTTCGTCCTTCCTGCTTTCCGTGCCACGATCGGACTTCCACCCGCTGCCTCTTGACTTGGACAGATCGGCCTTGCTGAAGTCGACCAGTGATTCAGCCACGGAGATCGCCTTTGTGATGCTCTTGACATCCCGTCGCTTGAGCTCGAGCTGCGCCCACGGCTTGAGTACGTCCATGAACGCTCCGAGAGCCTCCTCCTCACCAAGATTGGGGATTTGGAGCTTGAGCTCGGAAAACGCCTTCACGTACTCTTGGATCGATCCTTTCTGTTCCAGGCGATGCAGCTTGCTTCAGGCTTCTTGAGGAGCATGCTCGGGATAGAAGTGATTCCTCAATTCTTGGACAAACTCGTCCCAGGTTTCTATGTAATCCGATGAGCCTTTCCTCGCCTCATCGAGCATGAATCGCCACCACAACATGCCGTTATCAGCGAGATATAATGAAGCAACTTGTACCTTAGCCGCAGCGTTGCTTATACCCATGGCCAAGAAGTACTGCTCCATGCTCCAGAGGAAGTTGTCCACCTCCACTGCTGATCGTTCGCCTTTGAAGTCCTTAGGCCTCGGCACGTCAATCCTTGGCGCGTTTGTGTAGTGGTTGCACCGTTTGCGATGCTTGTTTTGCACAAGACCAGCTCAGTCTTGAGCCCTTGAATCTCCATCTTCAGCGCTTCAATGTCCGCTTGATGGCACATATCGTTTTCTTGTATATCGGGCTTCAAGGCTTCGATCGACGCCTCGAGAGCTTCATCTTTCATTTGTAGTGGACCGATCGCTCCGTTCATCACGAGGGAGAAGTCGTCACGGATCGTCTTGTCAACTTCAGCGATCCGATCCCTGACATCGTCAAGTCCGTCGACCAGCTCCATCATCGTGGCTCTCATTTTCGAGAACTTTTCGTTGAGCGCGGACAACGCTTCCACTGACTCTTCACGTCGTCTCGATCTTCCACGTCTTTCCCGTGGGGCTATTTCTTGGGGGTTTTCTCCCTTACCGACATTTGTTTGAATTTCTTCTGGGTTGGCCATAATCTCGACCAGGTTGATTGCTCTGCGATCTCACGAACGGTCGTCTCTACGGGGCTGCTCTGATACCACTTGTCACGGGCCAGTTGCGGATGGTCGGCTCGTGCGGCGACCTGGGCGTCCTTGGATCATTGGAGCACCCAAGCTAAGCCTGTTTTGACCCGGATCGCGTAGAGAGAGAGTTCTAGAGAGAGAGACTCTGGAGAGGGCCTTTTATGTTTTCTGTCGGTTCTTTGTCGGTTTCTTATTCAAATGAGAAGGAGGATGTCTCTTTATATAGTAAAGGGCCTCGGATTACAACTGTTAGATCTCTTTCAGATCGGATGGCTCAGAATCCATCTACCGACTTTCTAACCACCGTCATAAGTACAGAACATTCCAGAAACATCGAGTATTTACAAGACTACCCCTTTCTGGAGTATTCTGGAAAGCAGCGTAGAAAACCCTAGAAAAACCCTAGGGGACCCAGACACAGCAAGTCTTGGGGTGTTTCTCGGCCTGATGCACGACCGGCTGGGGCACGAAGACCTCGGCCCGTGTCACTATTATGATCGATTTTCATGGCCGTTTGTTGATCTCTTAAGGTAGCTATACGGCTTCTAAGGCTGATGGGCGAAATTGGAGGTTCTAATATTAGATACAAGCATTTGGTCTTAGTTTTTATGATTCTTTATAATGATACTAGTCTAAGTTATGTGAATAATCTAAGGGTAAGTTTGTTTCACGAAAAATGAATGATTCAAAATTTTTTTAAGCAAATGTTTGCTAATATCTCTTTAAATAACTAGTCGATGAAAATATTTGCTATTAATAAGAATTTATATCTAAATATTTTAGTCGACAATGAACATTTTATTTATTCATTTGTTTTTATATGCAATACAAGCGGTTATTTTTAGGAAAATATATTTCAAATCATTCATTTCTCACGAAGCAAACGAATCCTAAAAGTCATATTGTTAGCTAGCATCCCAAGAGTTATTTTCTTTTGTTTGACATAATCATTCTATAAGTAAAGGGCGATCTCATTTGTACCGCAGGCAAAATTTGTATTTGAATAAAGGTGAGATTTTCCTCAAGTTAGGAATTTCTTATTTCAATTCTTTATCCAAGTTCCTTGGTCGTAAATTGAGAAGTCTTTTATGCTTAGTTAGTCATTCTTCTTTAGGCCTCGGTCGTGAAGTTCTTCTATCTCGAATTCCTTCATCCTTGGCTGGATTTTTTGAAGTCTTAGTGGTGACTTTTATCTATCCCAATCTTTATCCTTGACTAATGGGTGTCCTTCGTACTTTGATGGTAATCTTTTATCTTTCAAGAATCCTATCATCCCTAAAAATACATCCTCATCATGCACACGCATTGGAATATGTATATCAATTTGTTGCTCGCAGTATTTTTCATAAAAATTGTAACGTCCTAAAGTGCATGCACATGAAGACAAGGGACTGGATAAATTTTGGACCACTTTCTTTGACTCTTCTCCACCCAGCCCACGTGCCCCATCTTTTATTCCCTCCTTCTTTCTCTGTCAACCGAGCTCAATTATCCAAGTGAATGAGATAAACACTCATAATTTCAGCTGAAATTTTGCCCTTCATGCATGAATAGCTGCCCACGTAGCCCCTCCCATTAATTAGCTCTTCTTTTCCCTTGCAAATCAGACAAACTTTCATGATTGTTCAGCACCAACTTTCTGAGGCTCTTGCTGTTCACCCGAGGAAGACTTCCTCCATGCGTACAGCTAGTTTCTCTTTCTTTCTTCTTCTTTCTTCATTCCTTCGGTCAAGACTTACTGTAACTTCTTCTTCTTCATTTTCTTTGGCTATAGTTCCTTCGTTGCTGCTTGTTCCTGCACTGCTGCTTTTTGCTGCTCTTCCTCATCTTCTTCTTTCGGCAACTGGAGATTCTACTCGTTTTGGTGCTGCTGCTCTTCCGTCTTTCCTTCAGCTCGTGTCCTTCTCTGTTGCTATGAGAACTTCTTTCTTTGCTGGAAATTTTTTGTTGTTGCTGCAAGCCCTCTTTTGATTCTCGGCTGCTGGAATTTTGTTGCAGCTGCTGGATTTTCTTCTGCTTCCTCTCGGGTTCTCGCGTCCCTGCACGCGCACCTGGAGGAAATCGACTCGTTCGGGGTCGTTCGGTGTCCGAATCGAGCTCCATTTTCGCCTGTGTACTTGTAAGACTTCAAACTTCGATATTCTGGAAGCGGATCAGGGAAAAACCTCCTAGAAAATTCCCAGTTTTGAATGAAAGTTGACCTTGTTTTGCCCGTGTTTGTTTGTAGCTAGTTCCTCACCCTCTCGGCTGAAGTTGCCTTGCTCGAAGCTCGATCATTGTTGTCCGTGGCCCGAGCACAAACTCGGATTTTTAGGTGAGCACATTTCTAAACTTGACTTAGAATGTCGGGTATGCTAGGGACTAGTAGGGAAAATTTTACGATGAAAAATATTAAATTCCTTGAACGTAGAGTATCGATAAATTGCTACTAGTCATAAGAGTAATATTGGTAATTTTTGTGGGCTCTAGATATTACCCTGTGTGCCAGATTGCTTGCCTTTGAGCCTAGGTGACCTAGAATGGAAACCGGTTCCTAGAATGCGAGTTTTTGCAACATGAAATGCCTGGTTATTATATTCGATTTATTTTGAGTTGAATTGTGTGCTTTGGTGAATAATCTGGGGAAATGCATGTGGTAAAGCTGACTCGCATGGGTTTTTACGGAGTGGGCCAATTGAGAATTCTGTGATACTCATTATTAATCTGCATATTGGCATGAGACATGTGCGTTTGGCGGAGTGCGTAGAATCGTGCGGGACGGCCCGTTAGTGTCTAGGGGGCCACCGGGAATGCGGGGTGATAAGGAGGTGCCGATCGCAGTGCTAATTGAGCCACGGTCTTGCACTTGCACCTGAACGTGCTCGGCACGGGGTAGCTGGAGAGACAAGGGTGCCAACTTCGGTGTGATTAGACACGGGTTGAGGCACAGGCCTGAGATGTCCATGACGTGACCGGGACCGGAAGTGCTATTGAGCCACCGGTGGGGTTCGATCCGGAAGAGCTAGTGAGCCACCGGGGACCCCAAGAGAACCAATGAGCATCTGCATTTGCATCTGTTTGATCTGAAGTCGTAACATGCATGTGATGATTTAAATTTCTGGCCTGAGGTATATGCTTCATTCTAAATTGAGTCTAGGCATGTGTTTGCTGAGTTTCGACTCACATATTTTTGGCTGATCGCCATTTCAGATCCTTGATCATAGACTTGATTGTTCTCTGATATCCGAGGAGTTTGATCTGGAGGAGTGGTCCTTACGAGAGGACGAGTAGTCCTGATGATGCCTAGATGGAGACTAGTGACTTTTGGGTTTGGCCTATTCCCTTTTGTTAGTGGCCAACTCAGGTTTTGAGGTTCAGATGATAATCTTCCTCCCAGGTTGTATAGAACTCTTATTGTTATATGTAAATTAAATTTTCTCTATCTCTCTATTCCACATGTGTGTTTGTCAGGGGTTGTGCGTTTCCGCTGTCGCATTTTTTTAGCCATCGTTTGGCCGCGATGAGTCCTGGGCCGTCGCCAGTATTGGCTAGGCGATGAGGGAATTGGCAAGTGAAGGGATGTTGCGCGTCCGATGGATCCGGGGCGTGACAAAAATAGTTAAATTCAATGAAATGCGATCAAATGGACACTTTCATAGTTTCTCGTGTCTTGACTCTTGACCAGCTACTTATTTATTCTTTTATGAACGTATGTATAGATTTCGTTTTATTTGGTTGCAATTTGAGACTACTATAAGTTAATAAGAGTTCATGACGACATGCTAAGATCTTGCACATAAAAATCTACAACAATCAATAAATCCATCTCATACATCCTGCCATGTTTGTGTAATTGGTTGGTCCAAATCAAGAACAGAAATTCCCAATTTTAGGCTCGGTTGGTTTTTGGAAAATGTTTTTTTTTTTTTCAGAAAATGAATGATTTAGAAGCATTTTCCATGATTGTTGGGGTGAGCATGGTTTGAGTTCGTCTAGTGATCCCAATTCCCAATATCATGATTTGAGAACTAAAACAAGAATTGGATCAAAGTTGCTTAGAAATGGGGAGCAGACTGGCAGTCCTGGTTCAGTTCCAATATTGAAGAATAAAATAAGTGAGTTATGCATGCTATATTTATAGCAAGTCATTCTCTCTCATTGTGTTTGCTAGTCGATGTGGGACACTAAAGAGAGAATGGCTTGCTATAAGTATTTGGCTCACTCATCCCTTTTGTCAGGTTCAGTCATGTGATCCTTCTTCTCATCCATGTAGATGTGATGTGCGGAACGATAAACAAAGGATGCCAAATTAAATTTTATTATCAATTTTTAAAAATAAAAAAATAATATTTAGTTTGTTCAGGCAATCCGATTTCCTCTTGGAATTAGAAACCGGGTAGTGTCCGATTAGGAAAAATATATTTCAAATTATTCATTTTTCGTGAAACAAATTGGTTTAACCTCAACATTTTGATAAATCAAATCGAACCGCTAGGATTTTTATTTTGTTTTATACATTTGTATTAACCATTTGCATTTAAATTGAAAAAGATTAATTCACACCAAACCATTTGCCAATGCTTTGACATGAATTGGCATAATTACAAAGATTTAGGATAAAATCGACTAAAAAAGAGAGTATTAAAGACTGAATTGGTATAATTACAATAGGTTTAAGATTCTTTTGGTAATTTTCTCCTTTCCAATCTTAACGAAATCAAACCATGATTCTCGCACTCATTTCATCTCTTTAACTACATCAATCTGCAATAAAATCGACAAATCAATTGGACAATCAAACGAGGAATCATCTTCCTACGTGAGTGTTCCCTCATTTGAAGCATTGTTTTTTTTTGGTAAGGCTCATTTGAAGCATTGTTTCATCCCGGTGCCGGCGAAAAACAATGAGGAATTGATTGTTCTTCTCTCTGGAAACTGAAGAAGAACCAATCTTTCTTATTCTATGACTAGACAGCAACCATAATCGTTTGTACTACTGATGAGAGTGGGGATACCAGGAATCGGGAGTATCCTATAATCAAGCAATTACCGATCGGTCCGTCCCTGATATCTGGTGTCATTGTACATTCCCTACGATACAAATATATAAAAATCGAGATCTTTCTTTATTCGACTCGTATGAATTATCAACTTTCGAGTTTGTACAACATCCCTCCCATGTAACATTGCAGTGAAACGGGAGAGAAAACGTATTGGCTTCAGTTTTTCTGTTCACTTGAACTGGAAAGCCTCTTTCTGCCTGCCCAACAACGATAGGACGGTCGCGCATATATGCCTGGAGGACAGCCCGGCTTCTTCAAGTTGGTCTTGCGGCGCTCCATGTTCGATGTATCTATCAGGTAAGACCATAACTCGTAACTGTACGCAAGCACGTTAGGAAAAACTTGTTAGTTGAAGACATCAAATTGGAATTTCAGGTTCGATGCGTATGTTCATAGATTCGGACCGACAACATGTACAGCCAGGTACATAAACCTTAGTTTATTACGAAATACGCCAATCCATGGACGCTTCTGAGAGTCGCAGTATAATCAGTAGTGCTAAGTTCATGGTCACCAGATAAAATTTCCAAAGAGACTTGCCTTGAGGGGTCCATCCAGGATGCCGGAAATACTTAGGAAGTGTGACACATGCGATCCGAAGCCTCCGACAGAACCTTCCTCGATAGTAATCATTATCTCGTGATGATTGGCCAGTTGGGCAATGAGATCTGTGTCCAGAGGCTTGCAGAATCTCGCATCAGCGAGGGTAATATCGATGTCTATGGACTTGAGCATTTTTGCTGCTGCAACGCACTGTTGAACTATCGATCCGTACCCAAGAATCGCAATTCTGCTACCTTCCTGCAATATCCTTCCCTTTCCTATCTGTAATATTCCTTAAAACATGCCGGATTAGCCTGAGTACTACTCAGATCGAGAAATTGTTTTGTCGTATGGTTAGACTAACCTCAAGCGGAATTCCTTTGTTGTTAGGAGGAAGAGTCGCGCCGACACCATTGCCCCTCGGGAACCTGAAGCAACTGGGCCTATCATCGATGGATGCTGCAGTAGCAACCATGTGCATAAGCTCGGCTTCGTCCGATGGAGCCATAACAACCATGTTAGGCAGGCAAGCCATGTACGTTATGTCAAATGCCCGCAGTGCGTAGGCCCATCTGCACCAACCAAAACTGCCCGATCCATCGCGAAGCGAACGGGTAGTTTCTGGAGATCTACATCGTGGACAACCTGCACGAAATTACCCTCAATTTGCTAAGATCGATGATGGGGCGGAAAAATTTACAGTTGGAACAGGACTTGTTTTAAGAACGTCTATGTTAATTCACCTGATCGATCCTCGTTGCAAGAACGATGAATAGATGGCACAAAAGGGTTTGAGACCCTCTGTGGCTAATCCAGCAGCAAACGTGACGGCATGTTGCTCCGCGATCCCCACATCGAAGCACCGATCAGGAAACCGCTTCTGAAAATAATTGAGACCCGTCCCACCACCATACCGCATGGATCGCAACAATCTTGTCATCGACCTCGGCTTCTTTTATCAGAGACTCTGCGAAATACTGTGTATAGGACAGCGTCGGGGATTTGGTCTTGAATTGCTTTTCCGGTGCTCGGATCGAACTTGACAACCCCTGAAGTATGTCATAATCAGATTAAGGTGAGTCCTATAAGGAGGATTCACGAAAAGACATTCGGTAGCAGGATCTGAAAAACTGGTCTCACCGTGCATCTTGTCAGATGCAGCCTCTGCCGGAGGATACCCTTTTCCTTTCTCTGTGACGATGTGAATCAAAACAGGGCCCGGCAGCCGGCATGGCTTTCACTTCTGGAAGATCGTCACAAGATCTTCGACATTGTGCCCCGTCCACAGGTCCGATGTAATACAGCCCAAGCTCCTCAAAGAGCGTAGAACCAGAGGCGCTGATGAGCCCCCTCCGTACTATTCGTCTACTTTAGCCGCGACTTGGTGTGTTTGTCCCCGATCTGCCTTGTAATGCTCTTTGCAAACAAGCAGGAGTTCAAACCAATCTTTAGTTCAGACAAGCATCGATAGAAATGAGCATATCACTACATGAAATCGGTGAGATGCCACTTTGGCAGCCTCTCGGAGCTGCGGAAATTTTTGCTCGCTTGGAGTTTGGTGAGGGTGCTGCGAGGGCGCCGACTGGGGTTGCAGGGCCGTCAAGAGTAGCAGTAGGCAAAGAAACTTGCTTGTTGTCATTCAACACGACAATTAGATTAGAATCTAGAAAACCCGCATTGTTCATAGCTTCGTACGCCTGACCGGCCGTCATGGCTCCATCTCCTATCACGGAAATGACATTGTTGTTCTTTCCCGGAGATCTCTCCCAACCGCCATACCTTTCGATCATTCACAAGAAAGAGTTATCATCTGTTCGGGGGGCTGCTTTACTTGTTCAAAATTATGGTGGAAACTAGACTTTCGAAGTTAGAACTCATACCGAGACCGGCAGAGATGCTTGTCGAACTGTGTCCCACGCCAAAGTATCGTAAACACGTCTCATCCCTTTTGGGAAACCCCGAAAGCCCCGAGTCTTCCGAATTGTGTGCATCCGAGACCGCCTTCCGTAGCAGAATCTTTGGGGGTATGCTGCAAAAAATTATCTCTTCAGTGTTCATAATCGGATTCTGCCATCAAGAGGATCGATATCAACACACTCGAAAGATTTTTGGATGCTGTCTTTCTCTGCGATTTCTAACAAGTCGACTTTCTCATCTTTAACTGACGAATTTGATTAGACCTATACCTGATGTCCGAACGTCCCATAAGATTTTGTCTTCTGGGGCATTGAAAACATGGTGAAGAGCCACCGTGAGTTCCACCACGCCGAGGCTCGAGCTCAGATGACCGCCCGTCTTTGAGACCGAGTGCACTATCTCTGCCCTTAGCTCTGCAGCCAATTGTTCAAGATTACTAACACACACATTATTCATTCAAAATTAAACTCATCCTCCAAAACTTGCAAAGATAGCGAAGGAGAATCATTCTACATATACTATTCGAAGCCGGACATGGCAAAGTCATTTCACAAAGTATTAAACCAAGTCTTGATCTGACAGATTAATGATCACTCTTAGATTGAAGGGTCCCGGACTATTAATATTACCGGCGTGGACAAGTTCTTCATATGAAACGGATAATTCACGGTATCAAGCAAAGGCGTGGCGGGTTTGTCCCCGGAGGAGAGAAGTTGAATAAACACTTCGGTCGCTTCCTTTCTCAGGCATCACCTTTGCCTTCCCTTCCTCACCGTCCGAGCTCGAGCTAGAAGAAGAAGCTTCACGCACAGCCTGAAACACAGAAAAAAAAAAGGAAAAACAGATACACCATTCAAACGTCTACAACATACAAGCACCCTGCAACATAAACCATGATGGAGGACAAACACCTTTGAGAGGCTTACCGTGAAACCATTGGCGGGTGCTCTGCCGCCGATGCCAGAGCTAATCCCACGGACGGGCTTCTTCAGTTGTGGGTCGGGGATGAGGAAATCGAGAGAGTGGGTCAGCGGTGAAGGAGGCCTCCGGAAACGGCCATGGTGGAGGAAGATCGAATGATATAGTTCCAGAGGGTTGAAGTGCTGGAGGCAAACCCAGGATGGGAGACGAGAAGAGGTTGAACCGTGATATAGCGTAGCGCGCGAACGCATTGGGGGAGGGAAGAGATGCAGTACAATGGTCTAAATTACCCCGATCTCATTTTTTATCGCGATATCAATCCCAAACTTGTAAAAACCACCGTAGGGTGGCGGTAATAAAATCCATCGTTAAGGTGGCGGTAAAATAAATAAAAATCTGATGTGAATACCTATTGGTCGACTTGGCAAACGTGTATCTCAATCGCCACGTCAAATTCATTTAAGGCTGCCAATGTGGGATTTTTAACCGTCATTGTGGACAGAGCATAAGGAAAGGTAAAAAATCCGACATACGGCCAAAAATTTGATGTACTGTCACTTGGTTCCGACTTGGTAAAGTGCAATCCAGTGCACGTTAAATTCGTTTTCCTAACGGTTGTCCAAATGTTTGACAGTGGGGATTTGTTTAACGGTCATATTAAGGACATAAGCCTAATGATAAGTAAAAAATTTCAAAAGTGACGGCTAGCGTTAACGGTAAAAAAATCTGATGTGACTACCATTAGGCGATTTAGTAATATGCATCCATCGCCACGTCAAATAGGTTTCCCTTGTGGTCCTCCAAATGCTACCATGTGGAAACCTTTAATGCCATTGGGACAGAAGTCTAACGGAAGGTTTAAAAAAAAAAAAATCCTAATTGATAGGCATGCTGGACGGTTAAAAAATTTAATGTGACAACCCTTGGTGAACCTAGCAAACATGCATCCACGGCCACATCAAACTCGTGTTCTAGATTGTCCAAATGCGTCATATGAGTATTGTAATGGTTATTGTGACGGGAAGCCTAATGAATGAAAATATTTTTTTTTTTTTTTTTATGCGGAGTAGTACTTATGAAAATATGGAAACCATTTGAATGTTTCATTCAATACCCCCTTCCATGGCTAATTTGAAATACATATTTTCGTCATTTCTTTGAGCCACATTCCCATCTCACAACAAGAATTTATTTACCATACATTTGTCCTTGCCCAAATATTCCCACTCACTTTCCTACGCTCACTCCCCGATGCAGTGAACCAACCAATTTTTTTTAATTAAGGATGCGATATATACGGAATAACTCAATATTTAAATATATTTATTTTGAAACATAACAGTTATAGATTATAAAATTAGTCCAATAAAAATATTTTTTTATATAGAAAATATTTTATAATAACTATTTTGCATGAGTAATGAAATAGTTTTATAATTCATATAACGGATTAAACGAATCATTTTTAGAAAAATTTTCCAAAATTGTGTTTTCCATATGAAACATAGATACACTTGAATTGTAAATATTGGACAACATTTCTTTCAATTAATTTATTCACTATGAATTTATTTGAGCTTAGAAAATCCGAACCTTTCACAATGTACAAATAGTAGGCTTGATGTGTAATTTCACTTGTTCTAATTTAAGAATCGTAAATTTGACAATAAAATTGCAAAAAAAAAAAAAGTTCTGAGAATATCAGAGAGAAAGGCTATTAAAATGCTCTCTAGGAATGAATGACAATTCGATTGTTGATTGAAATGCAAACAGCCTTTTGATTTCGTTCTCAAATGTACAATTTGACCGGAGTGTCTTATGTCCTAGATTTAGGTCCTAGAAACAAAGATGATATAGCTTTACTAATAAAACTCGAGTGGAATCACCAATCGAACTCGTGTTAACCTAAGTAGGTTGGACGCCTCTAAAGATACTGATTAGCACGCGAGGTCATTTTTCACCATAGGAGCTGCGAACGCTTCGTAAACTACCGGGAGTCTTAGAGGTTGGTGGTAACTCTAAAATGGGAAAGGTGTACCTTAAAAATTAACCAGGTTTGCAATACCTTCTTTGTCAAAAAGCCAAAGCTACTGAGTTTGATACCGAGCAGTAGTTTGATGTATCAGTGATTTAAACGTGACTGAGTGTGTAGTGTGCTTAGTGCATTTTCCAAAAATCATTTAGATGATTCGGATTTACTATGCAGTGGAATTCTCGTTCGCGTTCCGCGGAAAATAAAAAAGAAAAAAAAAAAAAAAAAAAAAAAAAAAGATATATATAATAATTATTCCCGTTAATTTTACATATAGAAAAAGTACATTCTGGTCTGTAACTAGTGTTCATACGCCCTTAGTAAATAATGTGATTAAACATGTGCATATACTTAGAGAAAACAATTGGATCCACTTAACCAATAACTACGTTTGTTATGGCCAATGATAGTCCTCACATCAAAAAGAATGAAAACAAACACATCAAAAAGACTAAAAAAAAACTATATCAAATAATTTGTTTAGTTGCAAAATCGATTTTGTCAATTTGTTTGATATATTTTTACATACATTTGTTGTTTTCAGTTCATTAGGGCGCAACCATTCAATTCTGAAATCAAATTTAGGGTAGATATTTTTACACATCGATTTTTTTTTTTTTTTTTGATTATTTTTCTAATTCTTGCCCAGGTTTTGTAGCAGATACAATAAGCAGCAATTCGACAAAACTTATGATATTTCAAACTAGAAAGATTACGTATTGTATAACAAATCCAACGGCATGAGGACAATCTCATATAGGAGTGCTACTGTTCGTATAGTAGTTCTTGGACGTAACAGACCTACTACCGTGTGATCTACTGAATCGTAGATATTGCAGACGAATTGACTATCTCGGTGCCGTCACCCTAACCGCAATTGGTTAGGTTGCTCATATGGCTTTCCTTGTATTCCTGAGTGCTGATGCTAAATGGAGGCGCCTAAATTTTGTGCCCCCGATCATTCCCTGATGCGACAGTGGACATGAGCCAGAATGTAAATCGGTGAAAGTATGTGGCAGACTCGGAGCGTCAATCAGCAGGAGACCTATAGAATAGCTGAGTACAGCAGGCTACACTAGTGAACCAATCGACGTATAGCCACCTAAGTGGAAGTCCTGGCGCGGATACGGACGGTGTGAACCAAGACCGAGCGAACAAGGAGGACGCCTTAGCGAACTCATCGATACCATGGCTTTATTGCGAGAGTGGTTGGCGATTCAATAGGTTTCAACGACGACGATCTATCGCATGGGATGGTCAGATCGAATTTGTCTTTGCCTTGTGTGCACGGATGATATCTTGCACGAACATATAATGCACAAACGAACACATGACATAGATACTCGACAGTTATTGCAAACCGTCGACTGCTTAGACAATTTAACCGACAGAGCTAGGTCGCATCTGACTGGAGATGGTAATTCGACTGGAAGAGTGGCGTCTAACGGAAATTGACTGCATTCATCTACCGACTCTAGTCATGGCGTATCGTCGGTAATGTAGAACTCGAACGAGAGACACCGACTGTGGGACAATCGGACAGCAGCTGCAAGAGAAGGCACTAATTGCGTGCATCTGACTGACGTCGAACGACATAAGCCGAAGACGAGAGTGAATGACCGTGTGAAGTAATGACCAATAGTGAACAGAAATTCGTTCATATTTTTTGTTGGTTTACATACAATGTAATATGTAAACCCTAGTACTTTTGCTCTATCACTATGCTGCTCAAACAACATGAGACAGATATGCATACGAATTCTTGTGATACTGATACTCACTCTTCTTGAGTTATTTACTTCGATTCATGGGATTTCCATCGAAATATGCTCGCGATGGAGCTAGCAGTTTAGCATTCTCATTTTGCTGCCCTTAGAGCATTGCTTTGAAGTAGTTACTTGCATAAAAGATCTATGACTAAATAGTGATTAACTAGGCCTTTGGGGTTTGACGATGCTGCGAATGCTAGCGAATCTCGAGCGTAATATCGACTGCAAGAGTGTAAATGAATTCGTCACTTTAAAGTAGAGCAACAATGTACTTTGCACGTAGCCTTCTCATGTGTAATTATTACTTACGCAAGCTGAATTAGGGACGGAGCTATATTGAACCACACCACATAAATCTACGAACCGATAACACAGTCTAGGTGACAATTCAAAGCTTCATGTCATCAATCTGTCCATAATGATACATAAAGCTACATTCATGCATACATAGACTTATTATCGAGCTAGATACTCCTAATCAGCGAATTGGTTTTTTTTTATTGTGAAAAAAAGCAAATAGTTATCTCACTTGTCAAATGGTCATCTGCGGATTCATGAATCTGGCACTTACTGTGCCAAATTTATTTTTTATATCATGGCTTAGAACATTAGCTCATTTGTTTATTTTGTTGTTCTTCTCTGTCACACTACTGTCGGCTCACCTTGCAGGAATGATTTGCATCCTTCTCCCTGAGCTAGGAGACGGGGTGGGGTGCAACTCCGAGAGGGTCTTTTTTTTTCTTGTTCGTCGGAAGTCTCTATCGCTAGGACTACGTAATACATAGTAGACCTCTACTCCTCTTTCACTCTTTAGTCAAATTCCTTCCCTTACCACTCTAGTGCGTTGCTACGCTTTTAGCACCTAAAAAATCGTGTATTAGCTTACTTACTGTAACGTTCGTATTGCAAGGGGTTTGCTTATTAGAAGTTTGATCGAAAAGAACTACCCCCCTGGATGTTTCCCACCTTCTGTTTCGTGCGTAGTAGCATTATAAGCTTTCCCTCTTCATTTGAATTAGTTTGCACGCTACATCTTGCATAACGAATGAACAAAGAAAATTGTCCGACGACTCGTTCGATATGAAAAACAAAATAAGTGAATGCATCCCTGTTATGACTAATGTAATGAGAGAGCTATTCACTAGCCAGACACGTGGATATATGTTACATCCATCCCAATTCGAATCCTAATAGCAGACGACTTGATTGTCGTTGAGAATTGCA
>JAGVVM010004742.1:0-19761 GCA_019149425.1 Psidium friedrichsthalianum | reverse complement strand
CATTAGTCAAACCGGCAGGAGTTTTCCACTTCACGTGCGGAGGTCTTTTTTTGACTCGTCCTGTCACTATCACGTGCGACTCGCACAGGTCCGCGAGATGACATGGCCGACCTTTCACTTGAATATTAGACACGCACTCAACTATCTGAACTCGTATCTAAAAACGATTAAGATGTATGAGCAAATCTAAGCAAATCGAGCATCAACTATGCGACATATAAAGTAATACCAGAAATGCATAATCCAATATATAATATACATATCAAATTAAATACGAGTTGTTTCATTTAACAAAGTTTTATGCAAATCATAAAAATTATTTAATCAACCATCACAATTCAAACATCAATGCTCAAGTCTAAAGGTTAATCTTCATTAAACTACACGTCACTGATCAATCGACCAATCTATTGTTCAATAGATAATTCATGCTCATGACACAACACTAGTTGACAAGGAGATCGGTATTCCTTGGTAAGATCTCCACTTATTATTAGCTAAAGGTTTAGCCCAAAAAATATGATGAATTCGATATAAATACCCAAAAATCTCTAACCATTTTCCAAATATAATAAGCATCAAACTATCATTCTCAAATACCAAAAATCAAATGCAAAATCTATCTCATAAATCAAAATACATTGGACAAATCAAAATATATAGTTTCATGATTTAATATATCAAATGGAGTTTTTCTTTCATATATCATATTCAAAAATCAAAACTCCAATTCATAGGCACTTAGCTCAAACTTTTATACGTCACCATTTCAAATAGACAAAAGAGTAGTAAATGCCCGATCCCGATTTCATGCAATCAATAATGCCATCTTTTAACTTATGATATATCTAATCCATATTGCAAAAATATGAGTTTATAATCTTGAAGAAGAGATGAGCACTACTCACCTGGGAAAGCCTAAAACCAAACTATGAAGGTTACTACAACAGTCGAACTCGGCAAACCCTATCATATATGCGAGAAACAACATTAAAATCAAGTAAAACATTACCTCAACTTCAAATTGATGAAACAAACCTCATCGGTCACAAAACGACTTCTACGCAACAACAAAACACACCTAATTAAAGAGATTATTTAAAGCTATCCGGCACGAGGAGTTTGGGCATAAAACTTTAAAAAATCTACTTCGATTAAGCTTTAATTCACAATTAATTTCCATCCAACCTAATATTTCCCGATATGATAAACTATCATTTTCATAAAATTCCACGGATTAACAACTTCAAAATTGGACCTCTCAGTTCAAAATTCACATAACTTCAAAATTTTTGACTATAACTCATAAACAAAGGGCTTGAATTCTTATTAAGTTTTTGCGAAACAAAGTCATATTTGCTTATTAATTTAATCTTCACTTAATTTATATTATTATTATTTTTTGTATTTTTTTCTTGGCAAGGTCCCATGGCGTATATGCGAAGAACCACTTTCCTTTTCTTTTCTTTCCCTTTCTTTCTTCCTTTTCTCTTCTCACGTCCATTCTTGGTCCCTACTGTGTCCATCTTTTTCTACTTTCGCTTTGAGACTCCAGAAGATTAGGACGATGGAGCATGGATTAGTCACTGTGCCGCGACCACACGCAACGTTCGGTGGATGGGAATCGAATCAATTTCTGGCTGTCCATGCGTCAAAAGTTGCGTATGTGATTATGCAATTCAGGTTCCTATTGAATGTTGACTCTTTTCAGAGGAACATTATGACTTTGCTGTCGCCATTCAGTCTAAATTCTGCTCCCATCCGCTAAAATAAATTAACTTGGTGTTGGATCTCTCCACTCCACAATTCCTTTTTGCATCCATCTCTGGTTTTTATTTATTATTTATTTATTTGGCTTTTCTTTGAACCGTGGAGCAATGGATCTCTCGCAGTCGCAGCCGGGGCGGCGACGGCGGCGCATGTGATGGCAATTCCGTATCCTGGAAGAGGGCATATAAACCCCATGATGAACTTCTGCAAGCTCCTCGCGTCGAGAACGCCGATGTTCTCATCACTTTCGTGGTGACAGAAGAGTGGCTCGGCCTTATCGGGTCCGAGCCGAAGCCCGATGCCGTCCGCTTTGCCACCATACCCAATGTCATACCGTCCGAGCGAGTCCGCGCGGAGAACTTCCCCGTGTTCATAGAAGCGGTGATGACGAAGATGGAGGCTCCTGTACAGCACTCCTCGACCGTCTTGAGCGGCCGGTGACCACCATCTTGGCCGACACGTACCTTTTCTGGGCGGTTCGGATCGGGAACAAGAGGAAGATCCCGGTGGGATCTTTGTGGACCATGTCGGCCTCGGTTTTCTCTGTGTTCCTTCACTTTGACCTCCTTGTTCAGAACAACCATTTCCCCATTGATCTGGCAGGTGCGGTTGATTGGAGAAGATGATCAGATTTCCTCTTCCCAAATCCATTTTTCTCATTTAATAATTTCCTGGTTTTGCGAATTATATCATGCGATGTTGTTTGCGCAACAGAACGGGAGATGAGCTCGTAAACTACATACCAGGACTTCCGCCGACCCGTTTGGTCGATCTTCCGCCATTCTTCGAAGGTAAAGGCAGAGCAACCTTGCATAGAGCCCTGGAATGCTTCCCTTGGGTGCCGAAAGCTCGATATGTCATCTTCACTACCTGTTATGTGCTTGAAGCTAGCGTCGTCGATGCCCTCAAAGCCGAGCTTTCGCTCCCGATTTACACTGTCGGACCTTTAATACCTTACTCGGAACTCAACACTACATCTTCCCCGTTGGCATCTCAAAACGATCGTCCCAATTACTTTCAGTGGCTAGACTCTCAACCGAGGCCTCCGTCCTGTACATTTCTCTGGGAGCTTCCTATCGGTCTCGAGCGACCAAATGGAGGAGCTTGCGGCCGGAGTGCAGAGCAGTGGAGTCCGGTTCCTGTGGGTGAGCCGACACGGCGATACTTGGGTCGAAGATGGGGTTTGCGGAAATAGGGGTCTGGTGGTGCCCTGGTGCGATCAGTTGAAGGTGCTGAGCACCCTTCAGTTGGAGGGTTCTGGACGCACTGCGGGCAGAACTCCACTCTGGAAGCCGTCTTCTCCGGTGTCCCGATGCTCGCCTTCCCGATCGCGTGGGATCAAATTCCCAACGTAAGCAGGTGGAGCAGGACTGGGGGATTGGTTGGAGGGTGAAGAAGACGAGGGATGAGGTGGTGTCGAGACAAGTCATTGCCGAGAATGTCAGGAGGTTCATGGACTTGGACGGCGAGGACGGGAAGGAAATCCGGAAGAGAGCGAGCGAGCTCCAGCGGGCTTGCGGCGAAGCGGTCGTGAAAGGCGGGTCATCTTACGCCGACGTCGATGCTTTCATCGGCGACTTGTCGGAGAAAATAACGTGCTAATGCGAGAACCCGGGGACTCTCTCGCGCACCCGCAAATTCAGGATCTCTCAATTGAACCAAAGCGCTCGGCTGCAAAAGTCGCGGGGAAAGTGCAATTCCGTCACATGATGGAGGCTCGCCGGTTGCGCTTTCGATCATTATTTGTACTACTGATGTTTCTTTGATCATCACGAATTGATTTTGTCCCCCACAGGATTCGTTTGACTTATCAAACGTTAGAGAGGAAACCAAACATGGACTCATTGCTAGGAAAATTATCCAAAAAAAAGGTCCTAAATCTACTGTACACCGACAATTTAGTTTTACACCTTTTAATTATGCCAATTTAATCTTAATCTTTTTTAAAAATTTGCCAATTTAATCCTACATCTTTAAATAATTTATCATTTTGGCTGAAAATCGTTGACTGTAGTGGTTTAGTCAATTTCTGCCGTGTCACGTGTTATTACGGCTATGTTGACGGTTTTTGTAGTTTTTCTAAATTTATGATTTTTTTGTATGTTTTTTCTTTTCGATTGGCAGAAAAAAAAGAAGAAGAAGAAAAAGACGAGGACGTTAGTTGTAACGAAACTATCATATGCGGGGACAACGTTTTACCACACAAAATAATTTCATGGATGTTGTAACTAAACTATCATATGCGGGCAACATCATTTCGGAGTGGTTATGAAGTCACGTTACAAATATCTTCTTTCATGGATGTCGACCGGATAAATGGTCGAGCTGATTTTTCATTTCAGTCAAGATCAGCCGCAGAAGTTTATCCACCAAAATAACTCCCAAATAAAGTGGAAGAGAAAGAAAGCAATCCAAAAAAAAAAAAAGAAATCTCGAAACTCTCCATAAAAAATTTCTTAAAATTTGATGCTTGAATTTGATCGAAAACGAGTAGAAATCTTAAAGATGGGGGAGTAGGGTTCCTTCCGGTAGAGAATCAGACAAAACTCATTTGATAAGGCATGACGTTTATCACTTACCATGTCCAAATATTCCCCTCAATGCTCGGCATTTGCCTGTAAATTTTGATCGCTTACGTCTCTCCCTCGGCTACCGGCCCGCACCTAGTCGATCAGATGGACCGCCCAGCATTGACCTGCCACGTGGTGGCGATGCCGTATCCCGGACGTGGCCACATCAACCCCGTGATGAACCTGTGCAAGATCCTAGCCTCCCGAGGCCCGCACTTCGCCATCACCTTTGTCCTCACCGAGGAATGGCTCGCCCTTGTTGGCTCCGACCCGAAGCCGAGCAACATATCCTTCGCCACCATCCCCACGTGCTCCCATCCGGAGGGTCCGTGCTCAGCACTCCTCCGAGTTCGCCGAGGCCGTCTCCACGAAGATGGAAGCCCCGTTGAGGGGGTCCTCGACCGGCTGTGCCCTCTGCCGATCCTCATCGTGGCCGACACGCTCATGCCCTGGGCGGCCCGCATCGGGAACCAGAGGAACATTCCGGTGGCCTCGTTTTTGGACTACTGCGGCCTCAAATTTCTCCTTACTGTACGACTCCCAACTTCTCGAGCAGAATGGCCGTCTACCGCAGAATTTGTCAAGTCAGCCATCATTTCCTGTTTTGATGCCCATAAATCCCAAAATTCGATGTCCAATTTCACATTATTTACTACGATATTGTTTTTTTTTTGTTCACAAAAAAGGGGGCGAAGAGGTGGATTCCGTTCCTGGATTCCTCAATGCATTTGACGAACTTGGTTGACGAAAAGTTTATGCAGAGAGTCCGCCCAATATTCGACTGGCTCTGTCGAACACAGTATCTGTTGCTAACTTCTGTGTATGAGATCGAATCTCAGACGGTCGACGCTCTTAAGCCGAGCCTGTCGTTTCCTGTCTACCCATCGGTCCATCCATCCCGTATTTTGAGCTTGAAGACAATCCTCGCTCGAACAGCGACTCCAATTTCATAAAAATTGGCTGGACCGCCAGCCGGGCAGCTCTGTTCTATACCTGTCCCTAGGCAGCTTCCTTTTGATCTCGAGCCCCAAAATGGATGAGATCGCAGCGGGTTGCGCGAGAGTAATGTCCGCTTCTTGTGGGCGGCGCGTGATGAGGCTTCTAGGTCGAAGGAAACTGTTGCCCGACGGCGACATGGGGTTGGTGGTGCCATGGTGTGACCAGTTGAGGGCATTGACGCATCCATCGGTCGGGGATTTTGGACTCACTGCAGATGGAACTCGATCCAGGAGGGTGTCTATGCTGGGCTCCGATTCCTCGCGTACCGATAGGCAAGGACCAAAGGTCTCAATTGCAAGCTCATCGTGGACGATTGGAAGGTTGGATGGAGGGTGGGCAAGGGCAACATCTCGGGGCTAGTGCACAAGTTCATGGATTCGGGCAACAGCGAGAGCATAGAATTGAGGAGGAGGGTTGAACAGCTTCGACAGTTGTGCCGCCATGCGATTAAACCGGCCGGATCGTCCGAGACTAATATCGGCGCCTTCATTAAGGACATTTCGCTCAATGCAGCGAAAATTCATGACAATAGATAGTACTTCAATCTCTTGTTGAAGACAGCCAGGGCTATTGTTCTTTGTCAATTTTGGGAGAGTCAAAGATTGTTGTACGAATGTTACACCCTCTCGCTTCCCTCTTCATTTTTTTTTTTTTGGTCGAAACTTCCCTCTCGATTTTGGCGATAGCGTTTTGTCCGATCTATGAATTTCAACCTCCTCGAAGTTAAAAAAAAACTTGACAGTGACAGTGAAAAGTAATTTCTTAAAATCTTTTGTAACCTATTAAATAGCGTAAATTCTATTTGGTTATTAATACAAAAGTTTCTACGAAAGGACGTACCTGTTGGTGTCTATAGTAATATCATACGTAATTTGTATATTTTATATACATCAAAGCAAGTTTCAAATGTCAATGGCTTTTAACATACGACGGTAAGTTCTCTAATGAAAGTAAGAAGAACAATTCTGGTGTTCCATGCATTAAAATCGGAATATAACTTTCGGTGCCGGTAAGTTCATGAATGTGCTAGTCAAATAGTTAATTGGCAACTCGGTCGGTTCTGATAAATTCGGCAAATACATGTCATTAACTTATAGAAAACAATACGTACGTTTGATACAATCTAAATAGAGACACTACGCAGACTAAAAAGTAATGAGAAAATTTCAAATAAAGGCTTAAAGTGGTGTTTCATGTTTGCTTCAAATAAAGGGCCTAAAGTGCCGTTTTTATTTTAAATAAGGATCTAATCTCACAGACTGGCTAAATATTCTGACCGATCAAGGGCATTTTCGTCGAAACACAATTTTAACATAATTTTTAGCCAAATTAATTTAAAGTAAGAAAACATAAAAGAAATACAGGCAAGAGGTCATGTGTTCTTTTTTTTAAAAAAAGAAAAAAAGATTAAGAAGTAAATGACGGAAATGCTCCTAATCAGCTGGTGAGATTCGACCAAAAAAAAAATCGACGAGAGATCCTTTTTTTTTAGACTGATATGGCTATTTTGGACCCTTATTTAAAATAAAGTCTACTTTTGTTGCGGATAAAGGGGTCGAGCGAATCAGTAATATGCTTGGAATGAAGAGAAGGAAATCGACATCAGATTTATGTGGTTCGATCCAAAATCAGAACCTACATCCATAAGGAGAGCAGTATAGAATTTCACTATATAAACAAGCTATATAATGAGATTACAATCACTCGAGCACTTAAACACGCTCTCGGTATTTTTCAGCCCTCAATTAGATCAAATAACTCACACAGTATTTAATCCCTCACGGATTCAAGTGAAATCTCACTCGAGGAATTACACAAATTCTACTCGCAAGAATTTAACCGATTAAATCACTAGCGGGTATAATTACAGCAAGTAAACCCTCACAAGAATACCCCTCTCTTCTCTCCGGCGCCGGATGAACTTGGCCGCTCTTCAACGTTGAAGGGAATTTCTCCATTTATAACGCTGCCATCATTTATTGCAGCACTTTAGGAAGAGTCTTCCCTTCAGGGGCTGAAAAAACAACTTCTTCAGGGTGCTGAAAACAACATGGGCGGCTCCACATTATCTTTCCCTTTTTGCGGCTACATATATATATATATATATAGTGTGATTGCCACGAGTTCATGATTCTTTCTGTGGCAAAAATTCAAGCACGCCAAAGGATATGACATGCACGAGAAATTTGGACTTGGAGAAGGCAACAAAGTCACGGGCAATTAATCTTCTTCACGCTTGTTGAAAACTCATTCAAACGATTCTCATACTCGACTTTTGACTCGTACGCGGTTGAGTTCACACGTTCTCGTTAATCGGTTCCGAGCTTAAATTCGAAACATATTTAGTAAACTTTAGATCTTTATTTAAAAAATGGAGGGCACTTCAAGTTTTTTTTTCAAGAATAATTGATAATTTCTTGTAAGATGTAAAGCTTTAACACTTAGTTAAGTGCGGAAATTTATGTTGGCAACTCAACTCCCCCTGTTGGCCATCTCAAAATGCTTGGTCTCAATTACTCCTGGTGGCTAGACTCTCAACCGAAGCTTCGTGCTGTACATTTCTCGGGGGAGTTCCTTATCCGTCTCGGTCGGCCAAATGGAGGAGCGCTTGCAGCAGGAAATGCGCAACAGGAGAGTTCAGTGCTTGTGGGTGAGCGGGGACACCGGTGCTTGTGTCAAAGAAAGTGTTTACGGCAATAGGGACCTGGTGGTGCCCTGGTGTGATCAGTCGAAGGTGCTGAACCACTCTTCGCGGGCGCCCCGATGCTCGTCCTCCCGATTTTGTTGGATCAGGTTCACAACGGTGAGCAGGTCGAGTGGGACCGGAAGATTGGTTGGCGAGCGAAGAAGACAATATACAAGAATTGGTGTCAAGACAAGCCATTGCTGAGTCTGTCCATAGGACCATGAACTTGAACACTGGGGATGGGGGAAGGAAATCAGGAAGAGGGAAAGCGAGTTTCAACGAACGTGTCTGTGGCCGAGCGGTCCCGTGAGGGGGGTCATCTTTACTCAGACATCCCAGGGAAAACAACATGCTAATTTTGCAAGAACCCGGGGACTCTCGAGTACCCATGATTCAGGATCTCTCCACTGATCCAACTGGTCGGCTGCAAAAAGGCGCGGGGAAAATGCAATTCCGACACACGATAGAGGCTTTGCCGGTTGCGGCCTTCCGACCGGTATCTGTGCTAATGAAGTTTCTCTGATCATGATGGATAGAACTTCTTCCCTCAGAGTTTTCAGGTTAAAAATACTGCTTTAGAGAGGAAAACCAAGTACGGACTTAATGCGGTTTGATGAATCTTAGGTTTTTATCCGATGGATTCGACGAGATGCAATGATCTAAATGTACTCGGTAGTACCCCCGCCAAGCTTATTAAACAGCATTATTGACAATCTAGAACAAGCAAACCACACGGGAAATTTTGGGGACCGGCGTTGAATTATCTCTCCCATCTCTTAACTAGCCACTTGCCAATTTCATCCGCCGTGGCCCGCCAGAACCAACGACCACCTGCTCAACATCTCCGCCGTCCCTCGACGGAGGCTTGCGGGTTGCCGCTTTCCACCATTGTTTGTACTCCTACTGTGTCTTTGATTTTCACGAATTGAATTTTGCCCTTCAGAATTCTTTTTAACTCAACGAACGTTGGAGATGAAAGCAAGCATGAACTAGATGGAGGAAAATTATTCAAAAATTCAAAATTTTATTTTTTGACTATTTTATTTCTTTTTTATTTTTTTCCTTTGTTCTTTTTCCTTCTGCCGTCCATCACCGAGTCTCATAGATTGCTAATGGGGCTGCCCTTGCTCGAGGCCCGCAATGGCAGCCCTTGACTGAGGCTAGTGACCTTCGATAGTCACCAACGAGGCCCGCCAATGGCCGGCGAATGGAAAAAGGAAAATTGAAAATTGAAACGCGAAAAGAAAATAAAATGAAAAAAATATAAAATCATAGAATAAAAAAAATTGTAAAAATTATCCACGTCAGCACTAGCTATGCCACGTAAGACGGTCGACACTAACTAGACTATCATGCTAGCAATTTTTGGTGAAAATTGACAAATCGTTAAAAGGTTTAGGAATTAATTGAAAAATTATCAAAATATTTAGAACTAAATTGGCACATTTAAAAGATTTATGATTGAATTGATTGTTGCACAATGGGTTTAGGTTATTTTTTTGACAATTTTCCCCTTGATGCATCATGGAATTTGCATTAATCTCCCATCAAATTTGATCTGAGGCTCTATTTGTTTCACAAAAATTGACTTCCAAAAATTTTTTCCCGCATATTTTGGCATTTGGTTGACGAAAAATAAACTAGTCAAGGAAAATATAATTTGCTAACGGAAAAACACATTCAAAAGTAGCGAAAATGATTTCATCTTTTTCAAAAGAGGAAATCATTTTCCATCCTCTTTCCTTCATACACTCATTTACCTTCCTTTTCTTTTTAATTATTATTTTATTTTATTATTATTTTAAAATTTTAAATCATTTTTTATATTTATTTTCTTACTCGCCCGTGGGCGGTCGCAGTGGCAAGAGATTGGTAGAAGAAGAAAGAAAAGCAAAAAAAAAAATATGGAAAAATTTAGAAACCTTTCTTAAAAGATTACAAAAATTTTCCACGTTAGTGCACGTCAGACTACGTAGGATTGCCAGGTCCACCTCAACAATTTTTGACAAAACGACGACGCACAAAATTAAATGAGACTTTTCTTAACAAATAACGAAGAATAATTTTCAATTCAATATTAGGTCTCAATCAAATACCGAAAGAAATTGTTATTTTCCAACTTTTCACAAAATATTTTTTTAAAAACGTGGTATATTTGGCAAAACAAACGGACGAAACAAATTTTACCCCACCGCTAAAGCTTATCGAACACCAACATTGACCATCTGGAGCAACCAAACCAGACTTGAAAAATTTTGGGTACCCGCGTTGAATTAGGGCCGGCTGTCGCCATCATGAGTTGAGGAAGCACTGCACACCAGTGACCTTTGGTAAGGCATGACGTTTATCACTTTACCTTGTCAAATATTCGCCCCTCAGTGCTCGGCATTGGCCCTGCAGTTTGATCGCTTCCCGTCTCTCGCTCGGCCACCAGCCACCGTCACCGCCCACAGCCCGGTCGACCAAATGGACCGCCGGGCGTCAACCTGCCACGTGGTGGCGATGCCGTATCCCGCACGAGGCCACATCAACCCCATGTTGAACCTGTGCAAGATCCTAGCCTCCCAAGCCCCGCACGTCGCCGTCACCTTCGTCCTCACCGAGGAGTGGCTCGCCCTCGTCGGGTCCGACCAGAATCCGAGCAACATATCCTTCGCCACCATCCCGAACGTGCTCCCGTCCGATAGGGTCCGTGCTCAGCACTTCTCCGAGTTCCTCGAGGCCGTCTTCACGAAGATGGAAACCCCGTTCGAGGAGCTGCTCGACCGGCTCCGCCCTCCGCCGACCCTCATTGTGGCCGACACACTCCTGTCCTGGGCGGTCCGCATCGGGAACCAGAGGAACATTCCGGTGGCCTCGTTATGGACTACTGCGGCCTCAAATTTCTCCTTCTTGAACGACCCCCAACTTCATGAGCAGAATGGCCGTTCACGGAAGAATTTGTCAGGTAAGCCATCATTTTGAAACCTGTCAAAATTTCTGAGCCTTTCCTATCGCACGACAAATCTACCGGGTGTCTTCCTAACAAGTGAGCAATAATAAATCTCTAGTGTCTTCCTAGCAAAACCGCATATCAATTTGATGCTGTTCTTGCGGTTTTGATGCACATAAATCCCAAAATCCGGCGTCCATTTTCAGATTATTTACTAAGATATTGTCTTTTTTGTCCCGAAAAAGAGGACGAAACGGTGGATTCCGTTCAAATGCATTCGACGGATTTGGTGGATGAAAAGGTTAGGCAGACTTTCCTTCAAACGTTCAACTGGGTCTGTCGAGCACAGTACCTGTTGCTTTCTTCTGTGTACGAGATCGAATCTCAGGCGGTCGACGCCCTGAAGCCGACCCTGTCGTTTCCTATCTACACCATCGGTCCGTCCATCCCTTACTTTGAGCTCGAAGACAATCCTCGCTCGACCAGCGACTTGAGTTACGTCATAAATTGGCTGGACCGCCAGCCGGGCCGCTCTGTTTTATACCTGTCCCTAGGCAGCTCCCATTCTGTCTCGAGCTCCAAAATGGATGAGATTGCAGCGGGGTTGCGCGAGAGTAGTGTCCGATTCTTGTGGGTGGCGCGGGACGAGGTTTCTAGGCTGAAAGAACTGTTGCCCGACGGCGACATGGGGATTGTGGTGCCGTGGTGCGACCAGTTGAGGGCATTGACACATCCATCGGTCGGCGGGTTCTGGACCCACTGCGGGTGGAACTCGATCCAGGAGGGTGTCTATGCGGGGCTCCCATTCTTGGCGTACCCAATAACCATGGACCAAGGTCCCAATTGCAAGCTCGTCGTGGACGACTGGAAGGTCGGGTGGAGGGTGGGCAAGGGTGACATCGCGGGGCTAGTGCGCAAGTTCATGGATTCGGGCGACGGCGAGAGCAGAGAACTGAGGAGGAGGGTCGAACAGCTTCGAGAGTTATGCAGCCATGCGATTGGATCGGACGGTTCGTCCGGGACTAATATCGGCGCCTTCATCAGGGACATTTTGCGCGATGCGGCCAAAATTCGGGCAGTAATTAGTAGTTCAATCTCTTGTAGAACATAGCCAGGGTTATTGTTCTCTGTCAACTTTTTCCGTACTGGTAAGTTCCGGAAAGTGTTGGTAAAGAAGTTGATGGGCAACTTGTTTGGTTCTGTCGCACATTAGCATCTTCCTATCACTTCAAATAAAAGTTTCACAATGGTTTAATTATTAAAACTTGCCAACATTTCTTTTCGCAGATTACCAAGGTTATAATTTTATTAGTGTCATACGAAATTACAAATTCTAATCAGAGTTACCTACCAATATTTATTGGATTGTCCTAATTTATCATATGTGTTATAGTTTACAAACATTTAATTAAGTTGGTTACAAGCGATTCACAGTCGCCAAAGAAGAATTGAAAGTTTCCATACAAATGTTAGTAAATCCATAAGTAATTCATAGTTATATAAAATATTGGTAACATTATCTTTGACAAATTAATATGAATTAGTAGAATTTTCAGTAATGTTGAAAAAAGTTGATTTGCTTTTAACCCTTTGGTAAACTCTTATAGAAGTATTGGTACAATTATTGCAATAAGTGGTGCTTTTGAAATAATGAAACAAAATCGATCAAAAAAATAATAATGAAATAAACATTAGTAAGTGGACTAAAGTAAGAACAAATATTTTCGTATAACTATTAGTAACTTTCTAAAGTCAGTAAGATGGGAAGATTTATAACGCTTTGGAAATTATATTGGAAATAACTATTGGTTAATTATAGAAACAAATACTAATTGAAAGCAACGGAATAAATGTCGATGAATGATTGAAATAAGAGCTGGTAATTTGATAAAAGCGTTGGTAACTTAAACTCCGCATGATTAATGAAGTTTCTTTGATAATCATGAATAAAACTTTTGCCCCAACAGGATTGTTTTCAGGGGCAATATACTGTGTTAGAGAGGAAAACCAAGTACGGACTCTATGCAGTTTGATGAATCTCAATTTTAATTCGATGGACTCATCGTAGAACTGACAAATGGGTATGTCAGGTCGGGCCAGATCCATTAACCCGTTTATGATTTATTTATTTGTAATGCAAATTTCTTGACCTATACCCAATTCGACCTATATTCCTAATATACTTTCATTTTATGCCAATCTAATAATACTTATTTTTATAATAATTATATTACTAAAAAGCTTTAACGCAATACAAATGAAAATGATTTTTTTTCTATTTGTCTATTTTAGATCATTTTTTATTTTTTTTCTTTCCTTGTCATTTTCTTTTCCTTACGAAGTCCAGTGAGGATCCTGAGGCCCTCGCGCAAATTTGGCAAGTTCTGCAAAGCCCTCATCAAACTTCATCAAAAGAAAAGGAAAAATTATAAAAAAAATTATAAAAAATTCAGAAAATATTAAAAATAAAAAATTACAAAAATCCAGTTAATTATTTGGTCTCTTGAATGGGTTAAGTCCATGGTAATAAAGGGCAAACACTTCTGAAAAGGGTTGTCTTAAGTGGGTTGTAAATATATTCACAATAAACCTATTTATAACTCACTTATTTTGAGCTCTTTATTTTGTGGATTCATTTTGATGCCTTGTTAAGTTTGTTATGACCTATTTAAATATTTGTGGATTATTAAGAGCCTGTTTGATAATGTTTTTTTTTTGTAAGGGCCTGTTTGATAACGTTTCTGTTCCTCTATTTCTGTTATCCAGAATAAAAAAAAAGATCAGAAACACATTTGATAACACAAATGATTCTGATTCTGATTTTGCTCTCGGGAACAATTTGGACAAAAAAATAAGAAAAAAAAAGTTGTTTCTCCAAAACACCCAACCTATCCAATCCTTTGAACTCTAGTTTACTGAAAGGAAAGATAGTACTGTTACCATCAAATTGACCAAGGAAAATGAAAACTACTCTTCCATTTTTTTTCTCTTTTCCTACCATTTTGTGTTTCACTCCATGGCCAATTGATCCAATCAATATGGAATATCTTGGTCCTAAAGTGCTTGTTTAGTCCTTCGACCGAAATAGACAACCTGCCATTATTTCAAGGATCCCACATGACACTATTTTTGGGATATTAACTATGCTTGCTTGTTGTATTTCCGAATTGAAGAAGAAGATGACAGACCTTATTCCAGAAGAAGAAAAAGAAGAAAGATTCACTCTACTAGAGATATCTTGACGATGACCCTACAGTGGGATGGCATGGAGAAGATGGTGGAAGATTCTAGTTCATGATTCAGTATGAAACCCTAAATTTCCTCAGATCATTTCACCCCACCTCCTTGTCTAGATGAACCAAAACCCTTACCACCTCCACCTTCGTCACCAAACAGTTTGTTACCTCTCCTTTCTATAAGTCAATCTAGAAATGGTAAAGAAGCATTTTCATCCATCGAACCCCCTGAACCATACACATGCACTCCTAAGCTAGAACAACCTCCAGTTCTACCCAGCATATGTATGTTTTGACTTGAAGGTTTCCCACCACTTCAACTTCCGAACACTAAGTCCAGTGATGGCGTTAAGTTTCCCCCATTGGAAAACTTCTTTGATCCATAGCAGAGATACTACCATTTGCCCAAAATAACCTCCCCTAGTGATGTGGATGCTCATGGATGATGTAATGGATCCACTCTTATCGAAGCAATCTTGAACTGATTGACAGAAAATGCCTTTGCTCAAAATATAGTCCTAAACATAGTTTTTACCTGTCTTAAACGAGTATATTAGACAATTGTTGTGTCCAAAAAGATGTAGAAGATTTTCAAAAGATGTTTTATCTGCTAGAAATCCAATAAATTCCCCCGGTTATTATTTGGAAGACCAGACTCCCGAAATTGAAAAACCCAGGCGTCAGATCCAAATCCTTCATAATCAAAACCTTTGGCACCTTTCGAATCTTTTCTATTCCCTTCCATCACCTCAATTCCAAGATCAAGAATCTACTCCCTCAGGATCATACTCATCATTTGCAGCTATTCTGGATTCAGCTTCTCCTCCTCCTCTCAAATCGAATTTTCTAAATCTCATAGAACATTTGAAAAACTAGACAAAGATACTCAAGACAGAGAGAAAGGAAACCTCAGCACTATCCGTTCCACCTTCTCTACCCTTACCAAAAATCCACCTTCCTAATGTATGATGTTGAACCCTTTAGAGAATTTTCTTAGACACATTGTCCAATTCCTACCATTCCCACCATAAATCCACCACCAGATCCTCCTCATAGTGAATCATCTGATCAAGTCATCTGATGACTCATCCTAGTCTGACAATATCATGATTGCCAATCCAGTATCGAAACCGGATGTAGAAATGCCTTAGCAACCAAAGTGGTCCATCCTCCTAATGGACTTTAACTTCAACTTCTTCATCATCTAAGACATACTTTGGCCTTGGATGATATCCCATCCATAACAGCCCGATTGACTCCAGAATTCCATGTCTGGTTAACAACTAGGCACCTTCAGAGCACAGTACTTATGCAGTACTCCTTAAATTCACAAGCAGATTCATCGAAGCTTAAAAGACTAGTGAAGGTAGCTAGAGAATAAGACCAGATACGGTTCCTAACTCAAGTCTGGATAATGCCATTTGGCTTATTCAATTGTTCTCTATTGGCAAGCCAAACGACACCATTGAGCTAAAAAAAAAAAAAAGAGAGTCTTTTGAATGTAAGTGTTTGTTCCATGGCTAGAAAAGACCTTGATCGCATTGCAAGGAGATGTTAAGTTTTTTTTTTTTTTAAATTTTCTAGGCACAAATTAGAACCTTAAACAATTTTTTGGCTTCCATTCTCAAAGAGTCAGCCAAGCCACTAAAAAGAACTTGTAAGCTAGACAAAGGCCTATAGCAGAAGTCACTCTTGGAGAAATTCAGCAAACAATCTACATAAGACTTGAAGAGCTTTGTCAATGGAAAGAACTTTTTAGAAGTTATCTCCGAGAAAACAAAGAACTAGATAAGCCTGTGTTAAGGCAGGTTTGAAGATCAAGAATTCTGAAGCTTGCAATGATCCTTCTTGTTCTGATTATAAGAAAAGGAGACATTTCAGAAGTTCTCCTTCAAGAAGAAGCAAGGTAGAGACAAATGGAAGTTTTTTTTTCTAGTTGGAATAATCTCCTCTTAAAGCTCTGGATATGACCTGAAAATCTTCTTAGTAGGAAATTCAATGCTACGATATACAAATTGAACATATACCAGAAATTCATTTTAGTTCTTCTAGAATTCTTCATCTGGAGACCACCGTAAGGGATGAATGAATGGGTATATAGGAGGGAGACCATTGGTTTCAGCATTAAACCATCATATTCTCTAAAAATTGTACAAGGAGTTCTCGGAGACTAGGAGTAGGGTGATTGTTCTGGATTAGGTTTGGAACATCAGGATGATATTTGAGGTTGTTCTATCCTCTTTTCATATCAACTATGCAATCTGCCGAGGAGAGATTGTCTATGCACATACATGTTGATAGAAAAAACTAAATGTTTTGGCCTGGACAAGAAATCTGCAAGGATGTTATTGGTTCTTACAAGGTGTTTAGTATCAAAGAGTATTTTGAAAATCATTCTGTCCACCTTAGTAGTTGGGGATGAGGAACTTACTTCTACTTGAATTTCAACACCTAAGAGAAAGATGACATATCCATTTCTACAAGAAAATGGTGTCCAATGAGATGAAATCCAAACTTTTAATTCCATATTTGACTGTTAAGATCTCATTGAAAGTGGAATGGTAATGGATTTTTGCTAGAGTAAATCGTCCACTTTTGTAAGCACAAATTTGGTGCTTACCATCAATTTCTTCAAGGAGAATGGCTGCCAAATACTTGTCACTTGCATCAGTCCACAGTATCCTTTTCCTAGAGGATGGGATTTGCAATGGAGGAAGATGTTGAAGCATTTCCTTTAAATAAGCAACTGCTTTAGTCTGCTTTGGTCTCCATGGTGGTGCATTCTTCGTTAGCATACGTTGTAGTGGATGTAGTGCTGTGGAGATCTTAAAAACAAAATCTCTGAGATAATTAACAATGCTAAGAAATGTTTGCAGTTATTTAACTATAAGGTTATCATAGGGAATTTTTGTAATTCCTCTGCAATATGAGAGCCTGAACAACAGGTTCCTTCATTCAAATGTATACCAAGGTTAATATTTCCTTTTGGTAGTGATAATCTTTTTTCTAGGAAAGCATGATGCCATGCTTCTAGACATTTCGCAAATTGATAGGAGTTTACAGTGAGATTCTTCATTAGCACTGTAAGGAAAATGTCATCGACGTAAATCCGAGAGTTTGCTACGATTAGCTGAAAGATTTTGCACATGGCTTTGTGAAAGGATAATGAGCAGTTTTGAGTTCGAAAGGGATTACCGTTCACTGAAAATGCTGGTTTGAATACAGAAACCCAATTTGAGTTTGTCTTTAGGATGTATACCTAATTGTCAAAATTCTGCTTTAAGATCGAGCTTTAAGTAGATCTTAGCCTAAGCAAGGCTGAGGTAAAGGGAATTTTTGTGGTCCAAGAGGAATTTATCATCCTAGAGGAATTGTTCAAAGGCTAATAATTAATTACCAATTGAAGTTTACCATGATTTTGCTCAGCTCATTTGTTGACGACAGAAAGCTTCACAAGCCCATTGAGAATCTGAGGGTTTAATGAGACAATAAGCGAGCAATTCAGCACATTTTTGCAGAGCAAAGAAAAAGTGGTTCTGGATTCATGCCATAATGTCTAGCCTTGGTGGATTGATATCTTCATTTGTTTTTTAAAAGGAAATCTCAGGTCTTTATAAGGGGAATTACACCCAAGGATTTTTGTAGTGATTGAGCACTGAGGGAAGATCTGTAAACTAGTAGGTACAATTTTGAGTTGTGGAAGTTTGGTAAAAATATCCCAACGATTTTTTATTTTTAAAATTAAAAAACATTTTTTTAATAATAAATTTTTTTTAAAAAAGAAATTAAAAATGAAGTAAAAACTTTTCGGCCGCCAATAATAATTTCCCGTAAAGATTTTGTGTTAATAATGTTCAAGAAGTAGAAATTTTCAATTGTTACTAACGAGTTTCTCTGATAAGAAGTAGAATAATCAACTATGGAGTAGAAGTAGAATAATCAACTTCTACTTCTGAGTGGAAGTAGAACAATTATTTTTAAATCGTAGTTGATTTCAGAAGCAAAGGAGTTGCTATGTATGCCCTTAGCCGCCATCCCAAACGTGAAATATCCTACCCTTGCTATTTCCTTCCTTTCGCTTTGAGTCAAATCTATCGTTTAAATTTGAACTTTTCAAACTAGTCACTCTTCTCTTTCCATGGCGTGCAAGTTTCGGCATTGGCGCCTTGTTTGGGGGGCTTCCCCACCATAGGGGCCAACTCGATCTAGGAAGGCATTTTTGCGAGGCTGCCGTTCCTAGCGTACTCGATAGCCATGAAACGAGGTCACAATTGCAAAAATCGCTGGGGACAATTGGGAGGTTGGCGGAGGGTTGGTGAGGCCGACATTGCTAGGCTAGGGCGCAAGTACACGGATTTGGGCGACGGAGAGAGCAGAGAATTGAGGAGTGAGGGCCGGACAGCTTCCTGGAGCTATGCCTGCCACACGGTCAGACCAGATTGACCTCCCGGACCAATATCGGCGTCTTCACTAGGGACATTTCGCACTACGCAGCTAACATTTCGGACTAATTAGTACTCGTTCTCTTGATTGAACATAATTGGATTCTTTGTTCCTTGTCATTTTGCGAGGATTAAAGCTTACTTCACGAGTATCGCACCCTTTAATTTTGCTTCTCTAATGATTTTGGCAATAGAACGTGGCTGCCCGGTCTATGAATTCTAGTCTCCTCGAAGTGAAATACATTACAGCGAAAAGTTTTTCAATAATATTTGCAACGTTTCGAATAGAGTAAATTATATTTGGTAGAAAAGTTGTCAATTTCCTATTTAATTGCTTTAACTTGGTACAACCGATAAACTACGCATGTAAATAGTCATAAGTTATGGAAATAGCTGATTCTTTAGGACATCGAAAACTGCGTTCCCAAGATTGCCGTCACCGACGAAAACATTACTGGCTAAATAACCGTTGATGCTCCCGTAAATTACCACCGATTTTGAGATTTCCGTGCACGTTATTGAGTGGAATCGTCAAGTACGAAACTCAAGAAATCTGCCCCGTTTCGAGGACACAACGTGCTAGCGCGCACATGGCAAGAGGACAAAAGTTTTACTTCTATTAGTGGAAAACGACCACGTATGTTGTCTAGCGCACTGAGAGAGCTTACGAAACTTAATGATCGAATAACTCTTTTTTTTTTTTTTTTTTTTTACATATTTTGACAATTAGGCTGCTACTTTGGAAAGCATAATCCGACCAATGACCAAACTCGCGCATTGCTTTATCATATTATAAGCTCACGCTCCACCAACGACGGGAAAACGACAACCGCAAGTGCGGCCGGAGAAGGGTTTGCACTACTCCATTGTCTATTTTACTCCCCCACTCGCCGATCGATGAGTCCCTCCTCCTAGTTTCATTTTAGAGGAGGAGGGGAGGGGAGTTTACAGTGCAGGAGTTGTTCGGTTGGTAGGTAGCCCAAAGGGGGGGATATTAACTGGATTCTCTAATTCTTCCTTTGTCTTTCGTTTGATAGTGAGGTTCTTAAGCCTGGCGAGAAGGGAGGGGCGAATAAGGGGGACGGGGTTGGGGGAGGGGGAGAGGGAAGCGCGGTCGGGCGAGGGG
>JAGVVM010004741.1:0-20618 GCA_019149425.1 Psidium friedrichsthalianum | reverse complement strand
CCGAGCATGAGCACGTGGTGCCCTCAGCGCCTACCTTGATTAGGCGGGAGGCATTGAGTGTTGGGGCCAAGCTCAACCGTTCGGGAATTCGAACCTTGGGGCATTTGGGGGGGGGGGGGGGGGGCCTGGATCCTCTCGGCCTCGCGCACCGAGTCCCCTACCTTGAATGCTTTGCTGGCAGAACCTGCCTGGCTTGTAAATGCCATGGGCCCATGAGAGTTTGGCTGAGGCCCAATGTCCCGTGGCTCAGGTCACTTACTTGGGATCAAGGTCCTACATAGGGCGGTGGGGGAGCCCGGGGGACCCCCGGCAGCCCTGTGTGTGTGCCCATTGGGGCTCGGGGGGGAAGTATCGTGAGACATTAAAGCTGAGGAACGTGTGCGGCCCAGTACTAGTGTATGGGTGTGCATGGGGCTTGGAACGTGGAATTTGGCACCAAGGATCTTGGTCTAGCCCTCTATGGGCTTAGGTGCGGGTGCGAGTTACCACGAGTACGTTGCGCGAGGGGTGGCGCTTCAGTCTTGGGTGCATTTCCCATGGCTAGGTTACTAAATTGGCCTCGATAGAATAGCTATTTTGTGAGGTGGTGGCGGCGGGGGAGCGGGGAAAAATTCAGATTTCCTTTTCCAAAATATGTTCTATTTTTTTTTTTTTTTTCAAATATTTGCAGCAGAACACCGAAACACCAACGGTTTCTGACAACTATTTTTTCAAAAAAAATGGGCAACAATCTTATTCACAGAGGAGCGGGACGCTCAAAGTTAAACGAGTGGTCAAGCAGCCCATAGGTGCCATGCGGGTTTCTACTATGTACACGATAACTTGGGGAGCAGTTTCAGTTTAAAACTGCGGATCAAATAGATCGTTTAACGCAATGCGACCATCTAGTAGCGTAAAAAACTTTGCTTCTGGCCTAGGGGTGAATTCTCACCTGAGAGTCACTGGGTCTAATCCGCTTGCGGCAGAAGCGCGTGAAAAGCTGGGGGTAAGTTTTGTTTTGTTTGTGTTAGTTGGGCGTTGCGGGACAGGCCGCGTTCTACGGGGTGACCGTGTAAAAAAGAAAAGGAAAAACAAAAAGAACTTCAAAATTCCTTAAGTGATAGTCCACGAGCCAACTCGGTGTGAACCGAAGAACTAACAACGGAAAAACCGGAAAAGTACGGCAACCCAAAAACGAATCGCTTTTGCGACGGCTTTCGGACGAGGAAAATCTGCTTTTTTTTTTTTTTAATAAGTAGAAAAAACGCAAGTTGGAATCGCTTTTGTGGCCGGGAGAATTTCTGAATGGAACTGTTGTCATGCCATGTTAGTTGATTATCACGTTTTGAGCGACGATATGTCATGTCCGCATACAGTGTAAATCATTACCATGCCATGTCATTTTGTTTCTCATGCTTTGCATCCGAACCATCATGTCGTGGCACAAGTAAATATTGACATGCCATGCCATTTGCAATCACTTTTTGAATATGATTTTACTATGTCATGTCGCATGTGGATATTGCCATATAGAAGTCAAGTTCATTTTATCATCAAGTCTTTTAATTCGATTTGTTGCGTCCTGCTGCATGTGATCGTTACTCTATTCATGTCATTTGTTGTCATATTTGTGAATTTGAATTTGCCATTGTCCTTGTCCATGCTATGTCACCCCCTCGCTTAAATCATGGATTGAAGGTTGCACTCGCGAATTGACATTCGTGTGCACGGCCCCTCACCCACAAATGGATCACAGCACTATGCCGAGAAAAACACCTTTGCTAAATAACAACAACGTTGATTAAGTTTTAGTTTAGAACGAACCGTCATGCATGGTTAGGAATTAAATGATGAATGATTTATGACTTGACGAGAGATAGAGACATGGTACTTGAAGGGCGTCGTTCGAATGCTGATAATCCATCTCCTGCGTAGTCAAGCCATCCGACCTATGACCTTTAGTTTTCATAGACACAGTGTCCTCAACATGTGTTGCATTTGGGCATTTGACACATTATTAAAATCTTATAGGGGGATAAAGTACAGGCCACAAGTACCATAACTTTTGTACGACGTTCACATTAAGTTACCGGGGGGGGGGGGGGGGGGGGGGGAGGGCCTAACTTTTTTTCATTCACTTGGGAGTGCCATAAGTTTTTTTAAAAATGCATTCACTTGAGTACTACTTCACATTTTTCGGCTGTCCAGTCAGCTTTTTCGGTTGTCTCGTCAGCTTTTTTTCGTGCCCACATCAGCTATTTCGACTGTCGCTGGTCAGCTTTTTCCGGCGTCCACTGTAAGCTTGAACACTCAAATGTAGACGTTTTTAAAAGTTGATAAATATTCAGTGAACGACAAAAAAAAAATTATGGCACTCAATGTAGCGCTATACAAAAGTTTGACCTTGCAGTATACTTATCCCACCTTTAAGTGTCAATTGATTGGACTTTCTGAATTGCCTAGCTTTTTAAATCGATTGGTCCCACTCCCACCCATCGTACTTGAGTTGTAATCATCTTTTCTCACCCTTTCCATCCGCGTGGAATTCATGACCTAGGATTTGAAACAATCCTAGGAATCGAGGCTCCACTTGCGGTATCTCAATATTGGAAAAATTTGCATGCGCGAAAAAAAAACATTTTACTTTGTAAAATTGTAGAAACAAATACGGTGTGTGCGCTCTAAGGGCCGAGCATGCAACATTCTATTTCTCTGTTTCTGTTCCAAACTATTCCACGACATAGGGTTTCGGAACAGAAACTCATTTGGCAGCGCCAATCTATTTTTTCTATTTCTGAAATAGATTTTGGCCCAAAACCAGAAACAAAAAATTTTCGTTTCTAGTAGGAAATAGAAAAATCTATTTCTGTTCAGAAATTATTTCTGGAACAGAATGGTTTGTCATGCGCGCCCTAAATACTATTATATTTAAAAAAATCATCCGTTTACCATTGTATACCAGTTTGACACATTATTTATAAAGTGTACATACGAGAGAACAAAAGAAAAGATTTACAACAAGAATTCAAAGTAAATGCAACACAATCAAATTTGTTCACCTATTTTTGGTGTCTTTGCATGATGATGGTGTTGAGGATGTTGAATTTAGGGTGCACACTACCCATTGGACAAACTATATCTATTGGAGAAGGAGATTACAGTGTGCCTCATTACTGATAACAATGTGAGATTCGGTAATTGGCCCTTATTTATTATGTTTCAATATTGATACAGATCCATTCATGTAGAATGAGAGTGTTCTTATTGCAACAAGTTTTATGCTTTGTTTGTCCTATTTAGCTGTTTGTGAATTGTTTTGTTTTGAACCTCTTCGTGTATCATCGTAAGATATGGATAAAATATTTTCTTTCAATGAAAAAAATACGCGACGCTCCAGAATTTTTGACAAACTATAACTTCATGGATATATGTTGTTGTGGTCCTGTTGGAGTCTCCATCATGGACATGCAAATAATTAAAAGTCGCATTACGATAATGTAAGAAAAGCATTGGAAATTATTTTTTGCAAAAATAAGGGGAAATAGCTCAGAATGAAAGGAAAGTAAAATGAAGGGCGCATTTGTTTGAGGGAAAATGTTTTTTGGAAATTAGTTTTTTTAAACTTTCATCAGTTTGGTTCGCTGAAAATGACTTGATCAACCAAAGGCACTTTCCAATCAATAAAATTTTCATGCATAAAATTAGGAATGTGAAAACCTAACTATAAAGAGGTGAAAACACTTTTCAAAATTGCACCTCTCGATTTTTTTAATATATTAATAGATTACTATAGCAATAATTATTTTCAAAGTTTTTTTTTTTTAATTTTCTTCCTTGGCTGGTGGTCGGTCGCAAGGTTGGTGAGCCTCGGCCTTGCCAGAGGTCAATGACTGGAGAAGCTTGCTGCGACCGGCCAATCTCTAGCGAGGCATCAAGCTCACAGATCTGGCGAGGTCGAGCTTGCCCGAGGTCGAGCCTTGTTGGCTATTGCTGTGACTGGCCACTTGCCTAGAAAAAAGGAAAAAATGAAAAAAAAAAAAAGGAAAAGAGAAATGATATTAAACAAAAATGACAAATTAGGTAAAAATTAAAAATTGCCTCAGATAAGATCATAAAATTGAAATCATTTTCTGAATGAGATCCAAACACCAAAAAACATTATTGATCACATAAATATAAGAAAACTAACCATTTTCTTGGAAATAATTTCCCATTTATCATGGAATTTTCCCCTAACAAACACACCTCAAGTTCCAATTATAATGCCCGGGTGGTATATATCCCATCTTATGTGGTGCTTAGATTTCAAAATCAGTCGCTTTAAATTGACTTGCTCCACCACATGTTACCGTCTCCCATGCAACCATCGCACGAAATATCTTCTACAGTCGAAACCCATCCCCGTTTACAATTTTTTTTTTTTCATTATTTTGATTATTTTCCTTTTTTTTGCAAAATGAAAATAATTAGCAGTGACATCGGCTTATTAGATGGAAAAGCACATCATGGTCTAGGAGCGCCTAATTCCAGGGCTTGTCCCATTGCTAGAGATTTTGGAATATGGAAATCCAAGGTGAGAATCAATTTGTGGTTGTGATGGTGGGGCATCAAGCAAATTCTATTCCAAGAGATTGTAATCCATCTTCTAGGAAAATCAATTGTGACGGCTTTGCAAGAGTTGGTATGCAAACTTGCTACTTCATCCTCAAAAGGAAGAAAACAAAAACAAAAACGTGGTTGAACCCAAAAGCAGGAGAATATTGGAAAATTAGGTTTTTCCATCCAACTAACTCTTTTCTTTTTTCTCAAGATTTTAAAAAAGAAAAAAAGAGAGAGAAATTAGTCGATGATGACGTCACGCGTTACGTCAGCTGTTTTCTTATGGATAATAAATAAACCACATCATGTTTTTTGGAGAGATTTTAGGTGCTTTTTGCAGTTCGATATTGGCATTCGTTCACCAACCGAATTATCCATGTGAAGTTTTGATTTTTGTTGAAAAAGAGTTCGTAACGCAAGATCAAAGCCATGGCCGCAAGAAGTTTCCAATACAACTCTGAAAAGGGTTGCAACGAGAGGGCTTCCCGAATTGCCGCCCGTTATAACACTAATGACACCAAAAACATGCTCAGTTTCGAACCTTTTTTTGTAACATAGCATGCATTTTTTTGTTTTTTGCTAGAAGAATACTTTCGTTCCATCAAAGTAGAGCAAATGTTACAAGAAAAAAGAGGAGCCTACATTAAGATGATTGACGAAAGAACATTCTGCTAATACTTTATTTTTTACTCTAAATGGGAGATCATTAAAAAAAAGAAGATATAGTTCCTATCTGATGAAAAGCCCAATTTGCGAGCTCATGAATAACCGCATTACAAGCTCTACCGGTCTATTTCCACCTCCATCCTAGGTTGTTGCTTAGGAGGAGACGAGAGTTCGAGATGAATGGATGAATGCACGAAGGGCAAAGGCCCCCATGTTGTATTGCATCAATTAATACCTTGCAATCACTTTCAAAGACTGCTTTGTGAATACCGAGAGATTGAGCAGCATTGCAAGTGAGAAGAAAAGTTGTAGCTTCCGCTTCTAATGGTGAGTTCCGTCTTCCTTGCCTTGTCCACGCTTGAACAACTGAGCCTCCATCTGATCGTGCAACAATACCTATGGCCCCTTTGTTATCCTTCCATGCACCATTTATATTAAGCTTCAACTCTTGCTTTGATGGAGGAATCCAAGAGTTTGTCCTTATCTCAATAGAATCGGTCCCTCGCTTAACACAACTCTTTTCTCATTGAATATTCCATGAAATCTTGTATGACCAACTGAACTGCTTGGGAAGGCATTTGTTCGAACTTAATATCGATAAATTCTACTAACCTCTTGTTACGCGGAACAAGCGATCGAACAATAAATAGACAGAACAAGAAAATAAATCGGACACTAGATGTACGTGGTTCGGTCGTAGAGACCTACGTCCACGAGGAGAGCAGCAACGAATTCCACTATAGATCAAGCGATACACGGAAATTACAAACCACACTCGAGTCACTCAAACACTCTTAGTGTTTCCCAGCCCCAATTACAATCAAGAACGCACGCAGTGTTTAGCCCCACAATTCCTAATGAAATAATCTCTCAATCTCATGAAGGAATTAATACACAAATCTTACAACAAGATTTAATCTGCTTCAACACTTGAATTCTTGATGTAATTCCGCGAAGATAAACCCTCGCCAAGCACTCGACGAAACGGTGCTTCCTTGATCTTATTCTTCTCAACAACGGCCGACTTGTATATATACAAATAAGCCACACACATATTGGAGAAATAAAATAGGGAATTTCAGTCAATGAAAACCAATATTGACTTTCCTATTTTATCTTTATCTCACGTGGAAAGTTCAACTCCAATATAAATATTGTTCTTGATCTGAATTGAAATATATCAAAATAGAATATATCACACTATTTTCATCAAGATAGATTTCCGTAATATTCAAAACAAATCTTATCTTTAATTTCAAGATCAAGATATATTTGTTTCCGAAATTCAAATTTTCGCTCCGGGCTTAAATTCGGGACATATTCTAACACCTCTATCGACGTTTAATTGCGGAATTGCCTAGGAATATGCATTAAATAACGACATGTCCTCGAAGAATCTTCAATCCACAATGATCCAAATATAATCACAAATGGGAAATATTCATGTTTCATAATGTAGATGTCGATCATTTCTCAAAGTAACGATGAATTGCCTTTCGTTTGTTTGTGTGTTCTTGAGAGAGAGGAAGGAGGGAGAAGACAATGCACGTAACATTTCTATAAGTTGTTTTTTGTCGTTATCTTTCTAACACGCCCTTTTGAATATTATCTATCTCTTTTATAGATAAGACAATGGTGCCTTTCAAATGAACCTCTTTGAGGAATGTCTCTCAAACGGTGCCTTATAGACGCATTTTTCATCAACACGCCACATCATGTTCGTAAGTATAACATCTCCCACTCGGACATGACGAGCTTGATAATCCTCTATCAAGTATATAAGGCATTCAACATCGTCTACTTTAGAAGCAATTCATATTGGCAAATACGTCGTGTGATCAATGAGTACACCTGCACTTCTTGGGAGCTCAGTTTTGCACCTTTTAGGAATACATAATAATGATAACCCCAAAAAAGAAAAACAATATCTCACAGTACTCCAAACATATTTTGTTACATCAATCTAAGTATACCTATCCCTTAAGGGCTATACTTGATTATTCTTTGCACACCATGCATCTACAATTACATCCGCACGACAATAGGCGATATAATTGGTCGACCAGGAAATACATATGTAGGTGTAAGACAACAATAGTCTTCCTTCGCACTTATGTCTCTTTGCATTTCAGAACAATCACTTTCCTAGATATGTTCTATAAGGCCATATTAATTTCATGACCGTCAATAACATGCTAAAGCAGCAACATTGCTCTGTCACTTTGAGAACATAGTCAGAAGTGACATAGGGTACAAAATGAGGGCAATCAATTCATAAATTACCTCAAGGACTCATACGATGAGTAAAAATAGGTAATTATACTCATCTTCCTTATTGGTCATGTATAGCACATGTAGTATGAATTACATGCTATAGCAGACTTCTCTTTCGATAAGAGCGTATGTCATTTATCAAAACATATCTACTTTATGGATCTTAGCCTAAACATAGTTACATGCTTATCACGTACATATGTTTAGCCTAGTGCTACATCAGCCCGCTCTCAACAACGCCCAATTAAGCCCTCGCATCAGCTTCCATCAAGCATACATGATTGTGAGACTATCATGTTCGGTCCTATCACATATTAATCATAGACCCCGTCTTAATTCCAATCAAGGCGACGTAAATATATTATGTACTGAATTTGCTCTTCCATCATCTTTTGTACATATCGTCTCATCTCAACTCATTTACTACGACGCTTGAGGAGATTGCTTGTGTGAGTGAGCTAATATTACTCGATGATATACCTTTCAACAATATATGTGTATTTATGCTAGTCTCATTATATCTCTAATGAAATTATCCTTTATGTTAATGTGCTTCATCGTACCATGATATTTGAGATATTTCACATATGCAATATTTGTTTGACTATCACAATCAACTGTCACTGGTCTTGGAACATTAGTGACAATAGCTAAATTTTTCAAGAAATGTCTTAGCATACTGCTCTTGCGCTGCAGCAAAGCACGTAATAAATCCAGACTCCATTGTACAAGGAGCTGTACATGTTTGTTTCTTGCTAGTTCAAGAAATTGCACCTTTATTAAGCAAGAACGTAAAACCAGATGTCAATTTATGCTCATCCAAGTTTCCTCCCTAATTAGCATCGGAATAACCAAGTAAAGGGTAAATTATTCAATTAATAATGGAGTCGATAGTTCGTATTTGCCTTTCAAAGTATTTCAAATCCTCTACATGCTTTTCAGCGTGCTTGACCAGGATTTAACTGATAGCGGCTCACTAACCCAACGTCATCACAAATGTCGAGTTGAGCACACATCATAGCATATCTCAAAATCTCGACTGTATTAGAGTAGGGAATAGTTTCCATTTCTTTCTTTTTTGGAGTCTTAGTACACAACTCAGAACTCAGGCATTCACTTGTATGATCGGATGGATCCTAAAATATACGCGTACTTATGGATCCATATGCATTTTATAAATTTAAAAAACTTCAAGCACGTACAAAAAAGAATATACCACAATGTAGAGCTTTTCAATACGAACATGCGTGCACCAAGAATGCCATGATTGGAGCTCATATGCACCTCCAAAGAAAAAAAAAGTTCAAAAACACCATGGGGGAAAAACCGTAATTTAACCAAAAGGGGTAAAATCGTAAAAACATTGCCGGGGAAAAAAAATTGCCCTGCACATAACTAGCACATGCCTACAGGCCTTGCTCAAGCGCATGCCATGCACACGCTAGAAGTCGCGTGGATGTAAGCGCCTTTTCTCCTGCGCCTCATTTGCAACTGTTCACTTATTTTTTTATTTTTTATTTTAATAACCAGCGGCTTGTGGCTGAGCATTGGAAGTGCATCCGATGTCTGTCGAAGGCGCATAATTGTTCACTTTTCTCATCTCAATCAAACGAGCCGACATGTGTTTAAAATTAATTTTCTCTAGACAATTATTTTGCGAAACACACTGAACAGAATGGTCCACAATGCCGAGACTCGCCTTTCGTACTCGGTCCTTATTCATTCATTCATATATTCAATGATTCATACAACAATTCAGATATTTATCATGCCAAAATTTGACAAAAAACAAGGCAGATATTTTAACCAAGACTCTGATACCAATATTGGAATTTAACGTCTATAACTAACCTCTAGCCACGTTTGATCACGAAATTGCCCAGGAATATGCGTTGAATCACCGACATGTCATCGAAGAATCTTCAACCCACGACAATCTGAATATAATCACAAATGGAAAAATTCATGTTTCACCACATAGATGCGATCGTTTCTCAAAGTAACGAGGAATTGCCTTTCATTTGTTTGTGTGTTCTTGAGAGGTGGAGGGAGGGAGAAGACAATGTACGTAACTTCTCTGTAAGTTTATTTTATGTCATTATCTTTCTAACATCCCCTTTCAAATCTTATCTATCTCTTTTATAGATAAAACGATGGTGCCTTTCAAACACACTTCTTCTTGGGATGTCTCTCAAACAGTGCCTTATAGACGCACTTTTCATGGACACACCCATCATGTATGTAAGTATAACAGAATTGGAATTGTCCGACAATGTAACATTGCATTCTTATATCGCCACATTCTTGTGCAAATAATTGCTACGTAAAGGGTGAATAGCTTGCAATTCAATCCCATTCTCTGTGCTATTTTCTGGATTAAAAAAGCAGTTCACCATCTCTTCTGGGACCTAAAGTTCCGAGTAGACGTGATAGTACCCCATCGGCTCTATCTCCATCACGTGCATTAGTGTTGGTATGATCGTGTACCTGATTGGTCAAGAAGTTTGTCATTAACTATGATGCATCTTGGATATGAGCTTACCGGCCTCCCAATTACCGGCATTTCTTTGGCATGTTTTGTCGGTTCCTATTATAGTTAGGCTTACGAAAACTAGAAAGAAATTGAAGATACAACCTCCATCAGATCAGAAGATTCCCAAAACCAACAGAAAGCAAGTGATTTTGGGGGAAAGGGCATTGATCACTGACTTTTCTAAGTATTATTTTCTTAATAATGATAAGTTGATGACAATGCCCCACTTATAGAGATGTTGTCATCTTTTAAAGAAGCCCTTTCATGGAATGAAAGGCAACAAAAGAAACATGGAAACTCACCTAACCATCAATTGTGATGACGACGACAGCTTATGAGAGGAGGGAATCGTCGAATCAGCTCTAAGCATATTGTTCAAATGTTAATTCAGTTCTAAATATTTTAATTTTATCAATTTAGTCCTAAATCTTTAAGTGAAATTCAACATAGTATTTTTTGGCCAATTTTCACAGGTGATTAATGAAGTGTCACGTCAGCAATTTTCGATGAAAATTGTCTGGAATGACTATATTGAAATTTCACTAAAAAATTTAGAGTTGAATCAATATTCGTATAATATTTTTGAGATTGATTATAGGAATAGGCACTTTTATTGTAGAAATAGGTACTTTTGTATTCTTCCCTCCAAGAGTCAATACTATTACAACCTACCCATTTTTCATGTACTAACATTTTTCTAACTCGGATCTAAGGGCAAATACCAAAGCAGTTTGGACTTGATCGAACCGATCGGTTCGGTTGGTTCCCAACTCCATAAAATTAGAACCAATAATTTTTATCCGATTGCCGATTCTAGAGAGTAACCAAACCCCCAGACTAGACCAATTTTGTTTTTTATTTCTTGATGTAAACCTAATTTCAATTAACATATTAAAATTAAAGTCCGTGTTGCTCACCGCAACATGTAATTCACAAGTTCCATTAGACCTCTCGAAACTGGACCAATCAGTTCGGTACCTGGTTCTTGGGTGGAACCGATGACCCATACTTTATTTGATCCTAAAACAATTTGTGATCCTATATCCCTCAAGATTGAAAAAATTCGCAAGAGAACATGTAGAATCCAATGGTAAAGTTCACTTTATGATTTTTTTTTAACCATATGAATTGTATTTAGGCTGCGTTTGATCGTTTGGATTTTTAGTCAAGATAGAATTAAACAGGATAGGATAAGAAATCCAAAAATTTTGTCATATTCTATCTACTCTTTGGTAAATTGCTAATTTAAAGTCAGATAAGCATAGTTAAAATGCTGCTGAGATTGACTCTGTTTTATTGAAACATCATAATGCTATAGAAATTATTCAGTGATGAGTTCTCATAAGTAAGTTATTGTTGAGCAAAGGTTTGTGCCATCTGAATTTGAGTATGACGTTAACCGAGCAAACCCTGTAGAGCCAGGGGTCATGATTTGGAGTCGAATCCTTTGACTCACCTTACTCGTTGTCTTATCTAGTGAATAAATAAGTGCTGAACAATTGAATTATTTAGCATCTTTCCTAAATTGAAGATGTACTCATGAAGGTTGTCCAAGAGAGATTTGTTGAAAAACGATGATCAACATTGAGTTCTTTATAACATGTTGAAACCCTTTTTGAATGTTGAAAAAATTTAAGCGATTAAAGAATGAGGGACTTGATCTCATATCACGTTAAATAATTGATTAAAAATGAGGTCGTGGAAATACTTGATTTTGCGGCTAGAGACCCCAAGCCTACCGCCACCGGAGAGGGAGCCACATTAGATGGTTGCCACCACTAGAGAGGCAAACCCTGGTGGAGAGCGGCCTGGTGCATAGAAGAGGTAGTGGTTATAATATATAAATAAACTAGTTCTCCTCTTGTTCTTTTGAGAAATCATAGTTGATCCCATCTCAGATTATTTTATGTAGGCTATATGCCCTTTATCCTAATTGGACAGCTACCAAACATAGGATAGAATGGCTTTTATCTTGACGATCAAATGTAGCCTTAGTGAGTAAGATACGTATTTGTGTGTAGATTAGGTTTGTAACACAATGTAATTCCTTGTTGGCACCTCAAATTTTCCTAATTTTTTTAAAAAAATATTAGCTTACATAGGTGATGTAAAGTTTTCAAGAGATTTGACTGATGGGATGCAACGTACAAAACCTATTTTGAATCTCAAAATTTGATTATAGTCACGAATACAAACCTTTTGATACCTACGTCGTCATTTGAATCCAACAATCAATTTTGTCATTTGAATCCAACAATCAATTTTTGGCCTATAGGATCGGTTGGCCCTTTTCTTATTGTTGAGAAGTTTGCTATTTTCTAATTTTGAACGACATGCGAAAAATATGACCCTGAAAAGGGTTGCGACGAGAGGGCTTTCCAAATTGCCACTTGTGATAACAATAACGATGCCAAACTATGCTCCGTTTTGAGTTTATTTATTTATTTATAATAGGATTCGGGCACCCGAAAGGTGGAAATTTTCTTCATTCACTACGATGTACCTTGGACATGAGCTCACTGGCCCCCGAATCACATGCATATCCTTGGCATGGTTCGTCGGTTCCTATCATAGTAAGGTTATGAAAACTAGAAAGAAATTGATGATACAATCTCCATCAGATCAGACTATTCCCAAAAATCAACACGGGCAGGCGATATCCGAGGAAAGGGCGTTGCTTGCTGACTTTTTCTGCGTATCATTTCTTAATAACGATAAGTTGATGACAGTGCCCCCACTTGCAGATGTTGCTGAGCAATAATCGAGGATAGGGCCAGGGGCACGCGCAATGAGTAGCTGATACGCAAATTCAACGAGTGCTCGAGCCTTTCTTTTGGTCGTCCTTTTGTGCCGTGCCCCTTTGTCACCTTTTAGATCTTTCAAAGAAGCCCTTTCTTGGAATGAAAAGCAACAAAGGAAATATGGAAGCCCACCTAACCATCAAATGTGATAATGGGAAACGCTCATGAGAGGAGGAAATTGCCGTATCAGTCGTGTAAACCTACTGTTCGATTGCCGATTCAGTTTAACTTTTTAGTTTTGTCAATTTAGTCCCGAGCATTTATATGAAATTCCAATGCAGCCCTTTTTGGCCAATTTTCGCCGACGATGGCTGGAGAGCCACGTCGGCGATTCCCGATAAAAATCGATAGGGAGAATGATATTAAAATTTCGCTCAAAAGTTCGAAACTTAATCGATATTTGTATAATAGGTTTGTAATTAATTGGGTAACAAACACACAACACCCCCCTTTTCCCCCGCAAAAAAAAAAGAAAAAGAAAATAGCACACAAAAAAAAACCCCGGTCAATACTATGTCAACCTACCCATTTTCATGTACTAAGTTTTTGCTGATACGGATCCAAGGTCCGACACTTCATCTGATCTTAAAACAATTTGTTATCCTCATATCCCTCAGGTTTCAAAAAAAAAAAAAAAATCAAAGATAATATGTTAATTGTATGTAATTTAGGTTGCCAATTTATTTGGGACCTTGCAGATCCACTCTTTTTCCTATTTAAAGATCAGCTTTTTGTATCTATGTTTTCATATCGAGAATTCTTTACAGATGAAGAGATATCAAAGGAGCTTCTTGCTTTCGAAACAGATCCCCTACATCAATATATCAACGCTAGTATATCAAGAATAAGAAAAAAAAAACACTTTGAATTGTTGATTCATTGCTAGAGTTATCAGTATTTATCAAATCTAATGGATTTGAACTAATAGCTCATTAACCTCCCCCCCAAAAAAAAAAACTAATAATTCATTAACTAATGGATTTTTTCATTCTAATATTCCATTCAAGAGTTATCAGTATTTATCAAATCCGTTCCTGTCTAACGATTATTCACCTTCTTCTTAGCCTTTTCTTTGACACAAGAAATGAATTTTTTGCGTTTCTTTTTGTGTCTACGTAAATACGGTTTTTGATCCTGCACCCATATTGTCACCCAAGTCCGACAATCAATTTTTTGCCCACAGGACCAATTGGCCTCTTTCATAATGTCGGGAAGTTTGTTATTTTCCAATGTTGAGTGCATGTCGTTATTTACTTCTATGTCATATCGCTTGTCATGTGCACATATTTTGTATGAATTGCCACATCAATTTGTATGTCATTCGCTCGTTATCTATACGATTTCTACTTCGTATCGCATGTCATTTGTGCATATCATATCTAGATTGCATGTCATTTTGCACATTTATTCGCTCGTGCCGTGCTCGATTTTTTAGTCATTACACATGTCATTGGCTCACGTTGTATTCGATTTCTACATCATACCGCCGTCATTTGCACATCTATTATTTGAAACCCCTTGTCATTTTGCATGCCACTAGCTCATGCCATATTCGATATCTACGTCAGTACTGTTAATTTACGCTCAACCATTACTTATTCTATCACTATGTGGCACTGCATCTGACTTCTAAGTCATATTCGCACTACTTGCCATGTTTCGGTTTCTATCGTATCGTATTAGAAATTATTTAGCCATCACGTGTATATATGTGATATTTTCTTGGAAATTACATATATAGATTTGACCACGCTTACCATAATCAGAAACCCACAACTATTCTGCGTTCAAAAATCCAATCCGAAGCAAGATAGCACAATAAAAGCAGAAATGCTTATCATTTCAATTATTCCCCAATAGAACCAGTCCCCCCTTTTTCTTTTTCTCTGGCAATTTCCCCCGTGTTTGTTATTTTTGTTAATTTGGTCCAAAACGGCAACTCAACTCCAATCCGACAAAGCCAGAGAGGGAAAACGAGGGATGGTTGCGTTGTCCGAACGAACGTCCGATTGGGCATCACCCCACACCCCAAAAGCAGGAAGCCAAATGCGCTTTTCCACTGGTAGGATCGACAGTTGAATTCGAACTCCCTGTTGAATCTTTCGCGATGCGTCTTCGAGCGAGATGATTGGCCGACTTTAGGGCATATAAATCAATCATGGTCCCTCCCACAGCTCCGAGCATTTCGAATTCCCCCCAAATTGGCGACCCTCTCCTCTCTCTCTCTCTCTCTCTCTCTCCTTTGCCCTAGCACTCGTCTTTGGCGCACGGCGTTCTCGCACTGATTGGCGGCGATTCGAAATGCGGATCGACTGTTGATGTGGATTCTCGGCTTCTATTTCCAGGTATTGTTCGAGTATCCGCGTCCGATTGGATGATTTTGCTTTGCTTTTGTGTTCTGCAGTCCATTTTAGGTGATGGGCTTGTGGGAGATTTGTTATGGTTCGACGAATCTGTTGCTTTATGGAGAAGCTGGGGGCATTCGAGGGTTTTGTGGAATCGGGTGTTTTTTGTTTGGTTACCGGAGGAAATGGGAAGAATAAGAAAGGGCATAAACGATGATTTTCGACACGCGTGTTATTGCTACCGTTAGTTATGAGTCTTTGAGATGCATAGATCTGCGCGTGATTAGCACAAAAATCTGGCCTTGGATATTGATTTCTTCCTGGGTGTCCGGAGGATTATCTTGGTGCACGCGAGGCTAGGAATTTTCGTTTGCCATTTGAAACTCAATAGTACAGTACGAAGAAGTTTCTTGGATAGTTAGAAGTATCGCTCGTGCAAATCATGTACCTCAAACCTCGATCTTCTTTAGTTTACTGATCATGGGGTTGAGAATCAGATGCAAAATGAAATACTTTCGCTTGAACTTTCATTTGGTCCTGAATCAAACTGGAGTTTCGTGCACATAAACTGTTTTATTTTTAGTTGTGTGAAAAGAAGTTCCGATGCATCTGTAATACTTGATTTCTGTCTCCAGGGTTGTGGTGATCTCAGGATGGTTACGCGTGCTGCGGGGTATTCACTGAATATGATGGATAACCTCTTTGGATATCTTGTGGTTGGGTTCTTGTGGGTCCCATTCACGACGGTACTTGTGAGGGGACTCTGTGGTTTTGTGGACTGACGGATCGCTGCTTGAATAATTCTGTATTTGCTTTGATTTGTTTCGTGATGATGTTAGGAAGATCTTTGCTCTCACTATTGATTAGAAGCACGAGCTGGAATTAGGACGACAGAAAGCGGAATTTGTGGGAGAAGCTCTTTTAAAAGCACTGTGAATGGAGAGCCATCATCCATCGACATTGTTGTCAATGGACTCTGGCTTTTTGTCTCATGATGAATTGGAGAGAGAGATAGATGGCTCGATCATCCATGGAGGACCACCTGATATTAATCTCCCTTTGTCATCGAGGCCTAGTCCACCTCCTCTGGCTTGGAATGACCCTTGTGATATTTTAGATGTCGGTTTGGGACCCCAACTTTACGAAACAGAGATGATCGTTAATATGCCAAAAGTGGGACGTAAGAGCAACAAGCGACTTGACAGTGTGTGGGGTGCCTGGTTTTTCTTTAGTTTTTACTTCAGGCCTGTCTTGAATGAAAAGTCAAAGTCCAAAATAGTTAAGGACTGTAATGGTGTGTCTGGCTTCGAGAAATCGGACTTGCAGCTCAATGCTTTCTTGGTTCAGCACGACATGGAAAACATTTACATGTGGGTTTTCAAGGAGAGGCCTGATAATGCTCTTGGCAAGATGCAGCTGAGAAGTTACATGAATGGGCATAGTCGGCAAGGGGAACGTCCATTTCCCTTTAGCGTGGATAAGGGTTTTGTACGTTCTCATAGGATGCAGAGGAAGCACTACCGCGGCCTCTCCAATCCCCAGTGCGTTCATGGGATTGAAATTGTACGGACACCCAATCTTGCGGGTCTTGACGAGCAAGAGCTGAAGAGGTGGACGGAACTGACTGGCCGAGATGTACACTTTTCCATCCCCTTGGAAGCTGGTGACTACAGTTCCTGGAGAAATCTTTCCAGCACTGAGTTTGAGCTTGAACGGCAACTGCCTCCATCAAAGAGCAACACAAATCATCAATCTAGGAAGTTGCTCAATGGCTGTGGTTTAAATCTGTCTACCCAGCCATCAGATCATAGTAATGGTGATGTAGTGGATCTGTCACCCGTTCGCAACAAAAGGAAGAAAGACTATTCTCCAAATGGAAATAGCGAGGAGTTGAATTTATCAAATGGTTCTCATTCTGACACAGGTTTGGATCTGAAAATTCACTCAGTTGAGCCATCATGGTTTAATGAATTTACTGGGGTCATGAAGAATGTCTGCGGCCCTGTTACAGCAGCAAAAACAATATATGAAGATGAGGAAGGGTTTCTGATCATTGTCAGCTTGCCTTTTGTAGATCTTCAGAGGGTAAAAGTTACATGGAAGAACACTAATTCACATGGGATCGTGAAGATATCCTGTGTTAGTATAGCTTGCATACCTTTTATTTCAAGACACAACAGGACCTTTAAGCTAACAGATCCAACACCGGAGCACTGCCCTCCAGGGGAGTTCATTAGAGAGATTCCCCTACCAGTCCGTATTCCAGAAGATGCTAAGTTGGAAGCATATTGTGATGAGACGGGAACATTGCTTGAGATCATTGTACCCAAAAATCATGCAGGACCTGAAGAACATGAGGTTCCTGTGAGCTTCCTTCCACCCCCTCCACTTGGAGTGATTGAGCATTGGTCAGCTGCGAGGAGGGATTAGCTCATGTGAGGTTTGGCATTATTGTGGTTGCTGCTTCGTTGTTAACTTAGTTTATTCCATAGAAGACATAGATTGAAGTCTGTACTCTCTGGATAATATGCGTGTCTTTGTACTTCTTTAATTATTGATTCTCAACTCCCACCCCCTCCACCTGGAGTTTCTTTTTTTTTACCAAAAAAAAAAGGCTCCCATTGCCTTATGCCTTTTTCTATGTGAATTTTTTTTCCCGGAAAGTGATGGCGTAAATTAATTCCCCACCTCGCTAGAAGGTGGTTCCATGCTTCTTAACACTCTTGTTTCTCCTCATCGTTAATTCTACTTTGATTTATTTACCTTGATGATGTTTATTTCAGTGATTTTGGTTTGGTGGGATTTGAAAAATCTTACCTTGATTAATCAAAAAACTTCGATGAGGTACGTCTGGTGATGTTGTCCATCCTTGTTCTTTTGGTAGACTAGTGGTCTTCTGCCTTCATTCAAAACTTTTGCATAACAATGATCTTACATTGAGATGTTTACCGTCTGAGAAACGAATTCTTTGTTCTACAAGAAACTAGATAGAGTCCACATCTACGATCGCCTTTGGTAGGTGAAGGTGAAATCTCATTTACACAGGTTCTTGTCTAGATTTTGTAAGAGGCAAAACAGTTCTCAACAAGTCTGAGAAAAGTCGGGGAAGTTGTTGCTCACTTTCCTATAAGAGGATTAGTTGAGATGCAATCTCATGAGTGCTTGGTTATTCAAGTTGATTGAATGAAAAAGTAATACCAAAAGTAAAATTCAGAACCATAACGCTTTTTCCTTTTTGAGGAACTCTTTGTAGAAATTGGAACGTTTGAACAGAGGAGCACATTTAAAAAAAAAACAACAACAACAACAACATGATTTTTCTAAATTCAAATGGTGCCCTAAACCTCTCCCATGACTTAACATGAGATGGTCGGTGTGCAGTGATAATCCCTGGATGACAGACAATGATGTGAATATGAAAAAGCACTCGTGCTTTTGAGTGATGATTCCTGAGTCAATATGAGGTGTTAGGCACAGCAATGATCTGTCCGTATGATTTTTCTTTGCAACAATATGAACGTCTGCTTTTGTCGAAGTGTATCTTCTGCATTTGGTCCATGTGAACACCTTAACACACGGTGCGGATCTTAATTTTTTTTTGTGTCATTTGCATTTGACAGACAAATCTGATGATAGACTACCGTGTTTTACTTCTTGTTGAGTAATGGACAATTGGCATATATGCCTTGTGGGAAACATTAACCAAAAGATTTAGTCGCAGGACAGAAGACTTTTGGGTTCATTTATCTGTGAGTTCAAAACCCCGACCTTGTGGCTTGCCTTGTGCATCACATTGTCATACTCACATGTTTCTCTAGTTGTAGGAGAATTAGATCTGTCCCTCCTGAAAAGATTATTCCAGAATAAATGGGCAATAGTTAGGAGAGGTGCCCCAGCGGCAAGCAGAAGCAAGGTTATTAGATACCTAAGGAAAGCCTGGCCAGAACCACACGTGGAAGTTTCCCTGCATGTGGCTCGTCCGTGATAACTTCTTCGGATTTGCATGAGCTAGCGGACCGATCACTAAGTGGGGATGCTCCCTCCGGTATGAACGAACCTTTACAGACTGGTTAGGAATGGGTGCCACTATCCCAGCCCGGATCCAGCCGGTTTTTATTGATCTTGTCCACTTCCCAATGGTTGTCTCTTGTCTAGGGGCGTCTTTCGCTCCAAGAATTGTTGCCTTAGTGGAGTTCACTTGATGTGTCTAATCCTTTCATTTAGCTCTATGTCTGCGTTTGATTGTCCCGATTTCTAGTCATGATAGGATAAGGATAAAAAATCTGGGATTTGATCATTTCTCATCTCTCGTTTGGTGAACCACGGATTTAAAGTCGGATATATTTATATCCTATCCTATGTATTTGTTTGGTAGAAGCTGGATATCAATATAATAATTCTTGACTTGTACCATCCGGAGGCTCTTCTTCGGAACCAATGTGGCGGATCTCTTACCACCAACCTGAGCAAATTAAGTCGAGAAGAAGTTAAACCATCTCATTTCTTCGATTTTGTCTTTGTTGGTTTTGACGGATGGTTGCCTGACTAGTCCTGCTTTGGTTTATGTTGAATTTTTTACAGTGTCAACTAATATGACGACTAGTATTTTTTTATTTTCTTCTTGTCAAGACTCCTCACTGCATTGGAGAAACGACAGAAGGGTGTGATTATTTGAACATGGTGATTCGTCTTTTCTGTATTACAAAAATTTAGGAGTAGTCTGATTTTGCATAAGGGCTTTGCCATCATCTTTCTGTTTTCACATTCGAAGTGACTGGTGTTCTGAGTTTCGTGAATGTGAATCATAATATGTCTCTAGTTATTTCCTGCATCAAACTCATGCGTCTTTTATTTATTGAAATTGATTTGTTCATCGCTGGGCCGCTAAATTGCTGCAGCCCTTCCATTTTCAAATCTTCAATCTCGGTAGAACTTTGGCAGCAACTGCAAAGGACTACTACAGCTGCACTGGCTGGCAACTTTGTCGCCGCTAGTGTCCCTCGGTTCGTTACTGATGTTGTATTGTATTGGGCTTTCCTTTTAACAATCAAAATTTGATTCATTGTAGCTCTCTTCATGGATGCTCTCGCTTTTTTGTCAATCTCTCCGTTTGCCGCAAAGGAAATTTCAGACTTTGTGTTGCAAATGGGGGAAGGCAAACGCGAAATAGAGTTCGATGAGTTTGAGAAGCTTCTCGATGCGATTCCTAACGCTACCTCTGGGGATTCGCACACTGGGAAATCTAGACTGAAAAGGGCGTATTTGGATGATAGCCTATCAAGTCATGTCGCTAATATAATGATTCGGGACCACCACCGCAGCCTCGCTTGCGGTCCGTATGATTTCTTTTCTGTCTTTTACTATTTTTTTTCTATGGCAGGTTAGGATTTGTGGCACTCGTCAGATTTGGCGAGTGCCAAG
>JAGVVM010004740.1:0-18538 GCA_019149425.1 Psidium friedrichsthalianum | reverse complement strand
AAGGCAACAGGTCTTCCATGATGATGGCCAAAGTGGCCAGTCCCTAAATCATATTCTGAAAACTAATTTTTTACGGGGAGAGATTTCGCTATCCATTTTTTCACGAAAAATGAGAATTTAAAAAATATTTTCAAAAAATATTCGCTTGTACTGCTGAAATTAATAAATTAATGTTAACAAAAAAAACTTTGATTAGTAACAATTTCATGTCTAAATATTTCGGGAAAAATAAAAATACTTTCAAACCATTCAATTCTTCTCGAGACAAAAGAAACCTAAAACAGACGTCGCATTTCACTAATGACATCTCAGGTTTTGTTTTATTCGCTCGGGCAAAATGGTCACAAAATTATTTGGCCTATATATACACACACATTAAATATCTATATAGTTTCGACAGTGTCATAATTTTTTCTATATATTTTTATTGTACTTCCTCTATTGAAGATGAAATGATAATAAAAAAAAACCCTAAAAACAATCTCTCTCTTACCAATCTGCATTTGTAGAAGTCGTAAGCTTAGAAAATCCTCAAGGCAAGCAACGTGGGGGCAAATTTTAGAGATGTTTGACTCTATAAAAGAAATTCGATGAGGCCATTGTTTTTGTCTTTAAAATCAAACCATGAGGCTATTCGTTTTTATTGAAAATAATGAAGAACAAACAAAATTTCATATGACAATCCCAAACTAGCGGATGAGGCATGATCCGCAGCAGTAGGATTTTAGACGTAGAATGTGAAAAATCTACCTTGTTATAACCAGTTTTAATTTTTTGAAACTGAAACTACCATTGTTATAGCTAAAACTTGTTTTGAAAAAACATAACTTTTTTTCGGTTCGATTTTAGAGTCTATATGAAAACATATTTTTCTTTTGTTTCTTTTCTGATTTAATTTTTTTCAACAAAATAATATGAGTAGCAATAAAATGATTCAAAGAAAAGATAAATAATAAAAAACTTACTATCTGCCAAAAGCAATAGCTCTAAACATGAGCATAAAAAATCTAAATTCACAAAAATAGAGGAGGTGAGTGTGCGAAAAACTACGATTTTTTTTAAAATAGTAGTTAAAAATCGGTTCAAAACCAGTCCATTTCCCGATGGGTCTTCACTTGGAATCGGAGAACAAGACTAGTTCCATCCGGTCTCAAAAATTAGAACCTGTTCCCGGACTGATTTGATCAGGAACCAATTCTCGAATTTGTTTCGGGGTGGTCTAGTCCAATTTTTGGGTAAATCCAATCCATTGCACATCCTAGCGTTCGGTACCTTTGAATGAAAAAAAAAAAACTACAAAATAGGCGCTTTTGCAACTAATTAACTTTAATTAACGTTACATTCTTAAGCCCAAAAAAAAAAAAGGGTTACATACGTTTCTTTCATGATCCTTAGCAGAGTTTAGCACATGTTGGCATCAAGGATGCTACCGTCGACTGGCCTCAAAAACCTTACCTTCATCGAAACCTCCAACGCCTTGAGAGCCAATTTCTTCATTTCTTGGACGTACTCAGTACTCGGTCCTCCCTTCTTCCGTCCCCGTGGACATCATTCCCCTTATCATCCCTACGTAGAATCCATACCTCCTCAACCCCTCGATCTCCTCCTCCGTCCCGCCCCCCAGTATCGCCCCGCACGCCGCCGCGCACGCGTGCAGCTCCCCTTCCTTCTTTGCCCACACGTGGTCGGCCCAGTCGGGGTCCCGCCGATCCCGACCGCGCGGCAGAAGGTACTCGACCTCATGGTATTGCCCGTACACCATCCTTGCGACCCCGTCGCGCGCGTTATCTCCACGATCGCTCGGAGGATACGCTCCGAGTCGCCCCGGACGGTCGTCGGACCCCGCGAGCATCTCGAGCCAACGGGACCATGCCGTCCCCCGTCATGAGCTCGACGTTCGGACCGTAAGCGTGGGCTACAGGGGGCCTGATCTCGGGCCGGTCCGTCAAGGGGAGGTTCTCGTGGGCGATGGCGGCCGCGTGGATGATGTGCAGCGCGGCGGCCGCGGGCATCGCTGGTCCCGCCCGCCGCCGACGAGCTCGCAGGCGCGATGCAGAGGGCCGGGGCTGTGCTCTGGGGGGCCGCGAAGGTCAGGTGGTGCATGGGCTCGAGCACCACGAGGGGGGGCTTCACGGGGATGGCCTTCTTGAGATGGTCCTCAATCTCGGTGTAGATGGCCTCCCGTTGGCTCGAGAATCGGGTACCCGATTTGGGCACGGACATCGCGATGGGCATTCGGGCCGAAGACGGACGGCCAGGATGCGATTTGGGGTTGACATTGAAGAGTGTTGCCGCCCGACCATTGGAGCCGAGCAAAGCTTTCTCCATGGGGGGAACGAGCAGAGAGAGACGACGAGTACACCCCAACACCTGAGGGCACTCTTTATATATGCTGGACATGCACGTGATCCACGTGGTATTTATATGGAAAACTTGGTTAACGTGAAACGAGGTCGAGCGATAAAAGTTGATCTGACCCTGTCCCATCCTTCTTCCTCGTTACGAACACGTTTAAGGTCAATAATTCGGGGTTCGGAATGGGCCCCACAGCCAACAAGGTTGCCAAAACGTGGGGCCCAGATCGCTGTCGCATTTCCATGTTTTTCACATTAATTGTCAGGTCTGTAAAGTTGCTGTCAAATTGTCGATACGGTAGTGTGTTAAGTCCATCATGGACATGACGCAGTCGGCGAGGCCGATCGACACAATCGAAGGTTTCTGAGCTCGGCAATCGAAAGCGACTCTTGGACCGCAAAAGAAATTTTTTTTTAAAGCGGACTAATTTGAATCGGTCGAAATTAGCTGCGCGAAAGCCATTCTTGATAAAAGTTGCCTGCGGAGATAGGAGTTTTGGACTTTAACCAATTTGTGGGATTTAGAAAGCATTTTATGACATTCTCAGTCGGCGAACCTCTGCATTTATGTCCATGAATTTTGGAAAAGTATATAGTACATACGCTATATTATATAATGTTTTTGTCACATCAATCAAAACTGATATGTGTAAACTCAACTTTTGTCACGTGGCCAAGGACGTGTGTCGTGGAGTCACGTGCAACTCGACAACGTTACTTTTCACGTGGTTCATGCTGGATGGACACTATTGCTTGTAAGGAGTAACGCGTCTAGTCGTTTTTAGTTGATTATCGCCATGTCGAGCGGCACTTTTAAACCGACTTGTTCAGCAGTCCCATCCGTACCGGTTTAAACGATTGAACCGTCCGATCAATTTCCCCAATTAACAATTGGAAGTCATTAAAAAAGGACTAAAAATTCTAAAATATTTTTACTGTTACACATTTACCCTAAATATTTTCCGTGACACTAAAAGTCCAAACTTGTATCTGTGTGACTTATTTATCCTCCGTCTAAATTCTTTTTTTTTTAGGTAAAGTATTCGGCGTCTAAATTCTAATAGTGGGAACTGTTAAAAAACTGCCTACATGGATGCTAGGAAGCAAATGATGTCGACATGGAGCCCACGTGGCTTAAGTAGAATAAAATGTCGTTATTTTGACTGAAAAATCATTTAGCGAAATCTTGAGGGAGGGTAAATGTATTACATAGATACAAGTTTGGGGCTTGTTATGTCACAAGAAAAAATTTAGGATAAGTAAGTCGCAATAAGCCTCATTGTGGGTTTTTGATGTCACAAGAAGAATTCAAGATAAACGTATCACAATAAGCCTCGTCTGAACTTTTTTTTTACGGCTTTTCACACAAAAAAACAAAAGCTTTTTTTTTTTAAACTCAATTGGCTCGGGACTTATTGCGGCATGCATGAGCCAAGGCCAATGAAGGGGCTAAGCTATCAAAAGGGTGGGTTTGTTTTGCAAAAAACAAATAATTTGAAAACTATTTTCCTTAAAAATGATCACTTATATCTTTTAAAAATTGAATGAATGGAAAAAAATTCACCGTCCACGACAATGTTTAGACATAAATTGCTGTCGATAATAAAGGCATTTTTAATAGACTACTTATTTCAAGTGATATAAATAATATTTTTTAGGTAAATTTTTTCAAATCATTCATTTTTGCGATCAATTAGAGTCCATACAAGTGATTAATCTAGAAACTTATTCAATGAATCGATAAAAGAGTCTATCCAAGAACATGTTTTGCCTAGTTAGCAGTCAAGGTGAAGCTTAAGATTGCTTCTGGTTAAGCTCTTATCTATAAAGGAAGTTAGATCATGTTGAAAATCCGACTCAGCATTAATCGGAGGAAAGGTTGTTAGGTGCACCTGCCGCGAGCTCAAGCTATGTAGGCCATCGAAATTCAGATCTAGCAGGATCTAATGTTGTCTATACTCTATAACTACACGCATTAAACTAATTTGAATGGTCCATCAATCAAAAGACCATAAATTGTCCACTGCCACCAACTTCCTTCGTTTGTTTCTTTTCTTCTTTTCATTTTTTGAGATAAGGCTGGTTCACTTCCATCTCCCATTTTTTATGAACTATTTTGTCTAAATTTCTTTAAATAACCGAGAAAAGTATATTCAATTTCAACAGATCATCTTAAATAAAATATCATTCGACATATCCACATTTGAATTTTTTTTGGTGGGTTTTGAGTATTTAGTATTGAAAAATTGAAATGGGAGTGCCGCGAAATTTACAAGAAGTCCAAATACTAAAAAAAAGTAGAAGCCATCCCAAATCGGTATCGGGTCGTTTACGACTTCAGCAGGCATTCCTCTATATCGTGGAAGCTTTTTTGTGCTAAATGCCTCAAAATTCTTTGAAAACACAAAAGAATGATTTCCTTCAAGATTATTCAACTCTTCCCTCGCTTAATATTACAGTAGTTGGGCCAACAAAAACCGCTAAGTCTCAAGATCAAATCTTTGGTTTCTAGCTTTTAATTTCTAAAGTAATTTCCGGCCCGTCCAAAGCAAGCTCCAGGAACTCATGACGAAAGTCTCACAACCTCCGGGTACTATACCGTAACTGGTCCAACATTGTTAGGAGGCAAAAGCTCCCAACGTCGTCACTCGTCTTGAAGGTTCTGATGATTTGACCATACGAAAGTTGACAATACTTAGAGGTTAGAGATACAAATGGGAATCAAACCCTTGTCAATGTTCTAGCTTTCGGAAATTGTTAACGAAGATCGTGACGGAAATGGCTGCATCAACTCACTCCTCAGAATGGTATCGTCTTCATGCTTACTTCGACCGGTAACAGACCTCTAAATTAAGTTGGCTTTTGGGCTTGAGACTACTATTATGGAGGGATGCATATCATATTGGATTGAGACTCAGAGAATGGTGGTGCCTTATAAGCAGCAGCTTAACTCTTTTCTTCCACGAGGATCATCTTCAGGAAAAAACACTGTGAAGTCCTCAGGCCAACTCGTATTGCAACCTCGTGCAGGGACGAGATTTTTTATTGATAACATGCAAACTTACTTTTTGACGTTTTGGAGGCTTGGGAATCACTTGGTCGTCACCCTGAGGTGAGCAATGGGCCGCGACAACTTCTGCTTAGTGGGGTTGCTTCTTGCTTCCACCGTCCACTGTTTCAAGCACGAAATTTTCTTGAGTTTGTCGTAATTTACCAAATTATTGGTGTAAAGTTGATTGCGCGAAGATATATAAGTTCGCTCTATGGATCACAGCGTACCTACATGACATGTTCATGACTTATTTGCATTTGCAGCCAGTGATTCACCTTTAATATTCCCAACAGGAAAATGCTAATCCTTAACAATTAGTCACTAGTGTTATAAACAAACCTCAAATCGTCGCAAGTGATAGTACCTATGCTTAGTAATTGTCCTCGACCGCCGTCATTTTCCTATAAGTCATCGCAAATAAGAAGTTAGTAATTATCCTTCACGTGTAGTAATTTACCTTTAGAATTTGGTAAGATTGAATTTTCGAGCATCCATAATCTTCCATAAAAGATCGTAATCAATCGGAATTTATTTTATAATTTATTGTTTTTCCTATTTTTAGTAACTCACCTTGATGACCATAACATTCTTCCGAAAGCATACTTAGAGGCTCTATCCGTGAGTAATTTTCATTTCATGTCAGAATTTTTCTTTAGTCAATAGTAGGGAAAATTTATCCAAAAGGTTCTAAAGCTGTTGCAATTATGCTAATTCAGTCTTAAACTTTTTTCTTATGCCATTTAAGTTCCAAATCTTTTTGTAATGATGCTAATTTAGTCCACTTTACCGACCGACCTGACATGGAAATTTCTTAAATAATTTTTAATAATTTCTTTTCTTATTTTTTTTTCTCTTTCCTATTGCTATTGTGGCTAGTGAGGGCTTTGCGGCCCCTGGTCGAGCTCGCTGGGCGAGGCCCCCCTAGATCCTTGCCCTCGATCTAGGTTAGGGGCCTCACTAGTGGCCACCATGGCCTCGCCTAGTGGCTGGCGAGCTCCGACGACCCTCGCGGGCCATCTAGTTGGCCACAAACACAAGCAAAGAAGGAAAAAAAAAACCAGAAAGAAAAAAATATAAAAAATTATTTTAAAAAATTAAAAAAAGAGTTAAAAATTAAAATGCTACAAAAATTTTATTGAAAATTGGCAATGTAAGTGCTACTGAATTGATACAAATGAAATGTTCACAACTAAAGTGACAAAAAAAAGATTTAAAATTGAATTGACACAATTGTAATAGATTTAGAACTGTTTAACACTGGCAATTTTATAGTCAGTGATTTTCTTAATCATTTGTAAGTTATCGTCTTCTTAAAATCATTTGATGGTTGAATTTTTTTTTTCCTTTTTGATCCAGCGGTTCAAATTACGTATGGGATTTTCCCTACTTATTGATGCCGCACCTTCATGTTCCAGGCCAAGAAAGCCACTTCTTGACAAGTTTACTCTACATGGAGATGTGGAGTCCTCTTTTCATGAGTTCCATTGACTACATGAACGCACTTCGAAGAAGCCACACCTAATCCGGTGATGTAGATGGCTCGAGTAATCAAAACATTTGGAGACCGAAATCAGAAAGCCAATTGGGACCAGCTTAGCCAAGTGGAATGCACTATCATTCCAATCCTACAAATGCACCAAGTAAAAATCAACACATACTCTCTCTATACCAAAAAAGGAAGTCCACTAGTACTCAGTCCCTCTCCACTGCGAAGCACGCCTCTTATCTTACTCCAGTCTCTTTTCCATCGTTCCCCTTTCACACGAGAGAAATCGAGTATATAGTTCCATCACCCATACATTTTCGTCACAAAAGTTTCCTCTATTTTTCCGTTGTTCAGCTCTTCCGTTGGTGCTCAATTTTCAGAAATGAGTCTTGGAGATAATGGGCAACTCTCCATTGATAAGCAAACCTCATTTCTCAAGCTCCTTGATTGTTTCCTGAGGATATCTGCAGTCCCATTAAGTGTCGCCACCATTTGGTTGACCACAACCAACCGGCAAGACAACAGCAGCTATGGGAAGATAGAGTCCCAAAATTTCCTGGGGCTCAAGTAAGATAATTTTGTCTGCGGAATGTTTTCATGATTTCAATGTATTAGTATACTCTCTAAGCAAAAGCTTTTCTATGACACAGGTACATGGTTTGGATCAGTGGGATATGTGCTGCTTATGCTTTTGCTTCTGCTGCATGCACATTGCTCAAGTTCTTGGTGGCTAAAGCATGGCTGTTTCTTTGTTCCTGACCAGGTTATAACTGAAGCCCCCTATTTATCCCTGATTAATCTCCCAGTTCTTTACATGATTAGCAGAATCCTCTCGAAATGAAATTCCTCTTCCCAAATGCTTTGCATAAAGGGAAGGGTTATCTAGTGATGATATGAGAAAGCTCAACCCGAAGAGCTTTCTAGATAAATGCTAATAATCCAAACTTCATCTTGGTTGGAGGGCTGTCTTGATCTTTTGTTTAAGTTTCATTATTATTACACTTAACCATGAATGCCTGACCACTTCCTTCTTCTTTTTCCCACATATGAATCATGTATTTCACGCAGATCATAGCCTATTTAATGGTCACATCAGGGGCGGCAGTTCTAGAGATACTGCATCTAGCTTACAAAGGGGATCGAGGGGTCACCTGGAGCGAAGCCTGCACATCTTATGAGAGGTTTTGCAGCAAAGTGAAGCTGGCTCTGATCCTGCATTTCTTAGCACTTTGCTGCTTCCTCGTTCTGGCAGTAATATCAGGCTATAGGGCTTTTAGCATCTTTGAGCCTCCAACTGTTTCGCCTAAAGAGGGAAGAAGAGAGAGCTTAATGCCTGCTTTTACCTTGACCCATGGACGATGTACTGCATGAGAAGCTACTTTATAATAATGACATAGCCTTTTAGATCCTATGGCCCATGCGTCACAGGTTACACAGTTACTTGCAAATTGAAGAACTGTATTGTCCAGATTAAACCAAAAACCAATAATCTAAATCAAGGACCTCTGGGAGCATCAAGAAACCTGAATCACAAGAACAAGACCGAAGTATCCCAAGAGAGACCCTAAATTTATCATCTCACAAGGACCTAAAGGTGTATCAATTTTTAGTTTTTACTCCGACAGGCGTTGATCAAATTGTGTGCGACAGTGAGGTGAGGCCAATAGAATTTAATGAGATACATATTCCTAGAAATCTGCAGCCACTACCTGCTACACTCTCAGTAAAACATTTCAGAGAATGCACATAGCAAAAAAAAGGAAATAACTACAGTATCTTTCAAAACACTGCACTTAGGAAGGGAAATGCAGTTAAATTTGTGAATTTTAATCAATAGATGGTACATGACATCAAAAGAGTCCCCATCCAAGCAGATGATTATGATCTGCCTCTCATTTACAAGTCATCCCACTTCTTTCTCTATGCGGTCTCTAAATTCCTATTCAAAATAGTAATGCTACATATATAATGTATTTGCTGAACCCTATTTCCCCTGGTTGAGATGCTGTCACAACTCGGTAATCATTGTCAGGTAACAGCCTGAACCTCTCAGACAGACAATTATCTTCCAACCAGTCTACATCTGCCTTGGCAATTTTATCTGACCTACAGAAACTGCATATGCCCAATTATAATCAACTGGCATCAGAACAATGGAATCAAGCAGGGGTACTGCAAAATTAACCTAACTTCACCTCCCTTCCGAATAATGAGTTGAAAACTCAAAATGACACTTTATAGTCATCAAGGACTGACCACCCAAATGGTTTAAATGAGGTCAGGACATATACATACTGCTGCACTCACCCTCAAGAGAAGCTATCTTTTGGATCTGAAAATTTGTTAGGAAGTGAAGACTACCTCGTGAAGGTCCTTCTTGTTAATTTCCTCAACATTGAAAACATACTTCAGAGTTGCAAGGCTAGATCTGGCTGTTGTGAGTCAATCACAACACTAGAAGATTGCTTCACCGGGGATTTTGGTGACTGGAAACCGATATTCAAATCTGGAGGAAGAGTTTCCTGTTTCTGCCTCGGCTGTGTATGTGGTGTGATACCACGCCAATGCAACTGCCCCTGAAATATAGACGAGTTGGCAGCCGTTATCTGGGGGGGAATCATTGGTCGCAAATGGGATTGTCTCTCACTGGACAAGGTGAAAGAGGGTAATACAAATGGCCGAAAAGGATTGTTATTTTTATCTGCTTGAAACTGTATCCCAAAGAAACAGGCAGTTCGCTATGAGAATGTGCCATTTGTGGATGAAGTTCTCTTCGGTAGACTGATTTGTTACTTTATTTTTCTGTGTGTTTGAACTTTCCACAGTTTGTTTAGGGCCTCCAGCCCCTACGGACATCCACGCAGCTGCAGCAACATTGCCTGAACTGCCCATTCTCAGTGTAGGAACAGGTGCCCTGATTGAAGGACTTTCAACACTAGAAGCACTGAGAGAAATATGTTTTTCTTGAGCATTTTCACTCAATAGTCGCATCAACTGAATGGGATCACTAAGCCCCTGATCCTTGTCTGGAGTAAATGGTGTTGCCATGGGAATTTTGTTTGTGAAACCATTGGATATAGTGGTCATCTTGCTCCTATCTGAATTGTTGTTTGGAAGTTCCCCATTTGGCAATCTTCCATCCACAAACCCATTAGCATCCAACTGTCTAAAATGCATTAACTGCGGGTGCTTTACACTCCTTGGTACTATCTCTCTAGATCTCAATGATGAAGGTTCTGACAAATGAGGTCGGGGATTATTTAAGTTCCTTGATAAAATCTCCCTCAATCTTGATGCAGCCATTTGTGAATTATCAGAAACCTTCATCTCTGCAACATAAGTAGCATTATTGTTTTGGCGCGGTGAAGGCAAAGAGTTCAATTCAAACTGTTTAACGACCTTAGTTTCAGGGTCATTGGGATTCCTGCATACTGGACCTTGCGTCTGATGATTGGTGGTGACAGCTGAACTGGATTGAGCAGAACTCAGAACGGTTGAAAGATTACTCAGACAAACTGAAGGCTGTCTCACTTCTGAAGCAGAAGTACGGATAGCATTCTCCTTTACAAACACCGATGCCTTGCAGGGCAAGTCGTGTTTCTTAATAACACTATGCAGCAAATCTTTATTGAAACAGTTTCCAGGCAATACCACTGGGGTTGGAAGCGGCTCATATTCCCCAACCCATCCACGACCAAACTTACATCCAGCAGGTAATGATCCCTCAATCCTCTGGGAGGCAACTTTCCAAGCAATTGGTCCAAGTGTTGCTGCAAAACGAGCCATACTTCTGGCATGGGAATAGTCTGCATGGAGTCCAACCTGATTCAGGGGAAAAAATGACTAGATAAGCATGAAGTCTGAACAGCTTAGAATTTATTTAGAGTTTATTGGTACATACAGCTACCAGTTGCCTGATTTCACCCTCGAAAGTTGTGAATACTGACTCTGATCTCGCCTCTGGTTGATTTGATATGCTATAAGTCGCTCGACGATTCTCATCAATTGCAGATGGTTTCCGCCCTAGCTTTGATGATGAACTTTTACCTGAAACTAAGAAAGAGGGCTGAAAATTCCAGGCCAAGAACTCCACTATCAGGAAATGTATGGGTAGGACAACACATCAGGAGATGGCACAACTTAAATAAATTTCATGCCAAGTATCTTCCCACCAAAGTATGAGACTAGAAAAGAACTATCATGTCAATTGATTCCGACATAATTAATTGACTGGGAAACACATCTCTTGTGCAAAATGTGAAATGGGCATTCTGGGTATTAAGTCCCTGCCTTAATGTGTCTACGGTGTGTAGAGTCAAATTACTCAACTCAACATACCTATGAATGTCTCTTCTGCTTTCTCTAGATTATTTTCAGCCAGAAGGGTACTACCATCTGCCGGTCCATCATTGGGTCTCTCAGAAACACCTAGTTTCTTTGGGACAGAACCCGTCTCAACATCTCCAGGAGTAGCAAGAGTGGCACCCACAGATAAATCAGAATCAACAGGCTCCTGCAAGGACCGGGACACCGGTTTCTTGATTTGCTTCTTCACCAAATAATTGGATTTTGTTTTCTGCTCGGACTTGAGATCTGTCTCATGGCTTTCAAAGCGAATCCTTGCTTCCCTTTCTGACTTGAGCTCTTTCTCAGAGCGCCGAAACTTGACTTTCAACTTACTGAATTTCTTTCTCCCAAGTTCTTCAATGGCATGTGCCTTTTCAATTTAAAACAGTGACAAGTTCAAGGGCTATGAAAGTAGAAAAGGAGAAACCTTTGTTGAAGAAAGCAAATAGCTTAAACCTGTTTATGGTATATAGTGTCCGGTGCATTGTATCGCATTGCATTTGAGCAGATGAGGAAAACGTCACTCTGCATTAAAGAATATGAATTTTTGAGAAAAAACAAGGTGGAAAGCAGTCTTAGTCATTTTCAACACTTCTTACAGATAAATCTGGTTCAATAATGCTTCCGGTCTTTACTGAAAAGGAAAGTAGAGACTGATTAATGGGGTGATAACTATGCAATAACCATGACAACATGTTGAAAACCAGCATGACAGCCTGACTAAAAGATTCACCGAAAACTTGTAGACGTTTCCCAAAGGACAGCCACATCATAGCAACTGCAGGAACACCTCTATAATCAACTTCACACTGGCAATACTATTGTAATCTCCAACAAGTCCCAATTCTCCACATATATCTTCGACACCTATATTCCCCCGAGCTGTGCTAAAGAGCATTTTAACGAATCAAGGGAGATTTGTCATAGAAAAAAGTAAAAATTAGCCAAACATGGTGAAAATTGAAAATCCATCCCCGTCAACCCAAAAGCACACACTTAGTCCATGCCATATAATGGTGATGGTACACACACTTGGACGGAACTTAACAATATTATCATCTACAGACACTCAGAATATAAACAAATGTTCACGAGAAAGACTGAAATATTTTCAGCAATTACTCTTCCACTCGGCCACAAAATTCATCTGTTTAATCACCAATGCTATGCTACTCTTCTGCAACCGTGCAATCATAAGCACAAAAAGTTACAATCAAAGAGAAACGGATGGCTCTAAAAGTTGCACATTATTGCACAGTTAAGATGTACTGAGGATTTTTTCCAAACAAAGAATTACGTTGCGCACTTTGGAATCTGAAAAAGATCATTCGAACATTGAGGAGCTCATTCACCTCCTAAAAAACCAAGCAAAACCATAATCAATACCCACCTCAAACTGGTCCAACGTTGCGTATGATCCATCGGCCAGCTTCTTCCTTACTGTGGAAAAGTCCATTGGGTGCTCGATCACATCATGATAATCTGGAAGCTAGAAGGAAAAAGAAATGAAGACAAAAGTTCTCACCACCATCGTCATATAATATACCTCCGAACAACCACGTGCTCGAAAAGGAAATCCACCACAGAGAATCGCACATACCTCATCAGGATCAACTGGCTCAGCGTACACGCCATATGTGTCCTTCCTGTCATGATTTGACCAAATAGACAATTTCAACATCAGGAAGCAGCTCACTTCCTTCTAATAGGGCAATAAAAAAAACAAACCACTTGAGAAAGGAAAATCAGAAGATTCATACTTCTGAAGTTTGTCAAGTATCAGCTGAAGTGTCTTCTTATCAGGCAACGGAATGCTGGATGTGTCTGACGGCGTTCCTAGACAAACCCAAAAGCAAGAAGAAAATCATCAGACACATCATCCCCAATTAACAATAATAAGCACAGAATTACTATTGAAGTTCACTACTTTTAGACAGTAAGCAAGGCCGTGGGGCTAACCTGGAGCAGACGACTCATGCCGTACTCTTGAACTCTCCTCGCGTCCCTTCCTTTCCTGTCAAGTCCACATAATAACACCACGCCTTAGACAAGACCCACAAAACTGGAGGCACCCAAAAATTGAAAATGACGCTGCATTTATAAATCCGAGATTTCCTTTATGGAGTACTTTGATGGAGACAGAGACAGAGAAAGAGACAGCAAAGGCAGAGCCTATACGTAATTAGAGAGAGAAAGTGCGACAATAGAGAAAGAGAGAGAAAGAGAGGGAGAATCAAACTTCTGATCCAGAGAGAGAGAGAGAGAGAGAGAGTGGTGGGACTCGTGAGCGTGATCAGATTCTTTTTGTGAGTTAGTTTTTGACAGTTGACATTGCCGTTACTCTCTCTCTGTCGGAGAGACATTTTAGAGAGAGAGAGTGTGTGTATGTGCTCCGACACAGAGTGAGCATCACAGAAGTCTGGACCAATAAGACAAGAAATCTGAGCGTCAATCGTCAGCTGAGCTAAGACCTAAGCAAACCCCACTCTCCCTTCATTCAATTCCGACCGATCCGATCCAGTTCATACCTCCTCATCATAACCGCCGCGATCCTCGTCCTCGTCCTCGTCCTCATCGCCTCCGTTGATCCTCCTCTTCTTCACCACCCTCCTCCCCTCGCTCTCGTCATCCTCGGATCCCGACGCGCGGCCCCCACGTGCCCTCTGGTTCAGCTTCACCACGAGCTTCGTCTTCTTCTCCCTCTTCATTTCCTCCTCCTCCTCCTCCTCGTCTGGGACGAGGCCATCGTGGATGAAATCGTCGTAGTCGATGAAGTCGAACCTCGCGCTCCTGCGGCGGACGCTCCGCCGGACGCTGGATTCCGGCTCCGGCTCCGGAGCAGGCGCGTGAGGCGGCTTCCTCGCCAGATCCGACTTCCGAGGCCTCCCCTTCTTCCGCTTCACGATCTGCCCCATGCCTGCCGTGGCTAAAACCCTGAGTCCAACTTTCCCTCTCTAAAACCTCAATCTCTCTCTCTCTCTAGCTTCTCTCTCCAGAAACAGAGTCTCCTTTTTCTCTACCTGCCTCTCACTTTTTTGCTTTTCTTTTTTCGGTTGGACTGTAATGCGCGATGGTTGAGCTTTGGACTTCTCCGAGTGGCGGGCTCATTGACTAGTGACCCGAGCCTAGAAATTTGGGACGCCGAGGCTCAGCTTCGGAGGCTGAGTGGTTGGAGAATGATTGATACTTTTTGTTGCGGCGTGTGATAGCAAACGGCGTTATGATGGACGAGAGGCGTGGCGCGTGATGGGCCGTGTCTCGTTGCCCGCTGCCCGTTTGGTTCTGTCCTGTCTTCGCATTTTCGTCTTTTCTCCATTCCGCGGGATATTTTGCTGAGGAAAGCACTGGCGCGTGTGTTCCACTCTCGCTGTCCTTCGTTTTCGCGTGTCGTCGACTAGTAATGTCATTAGTGATTGGTGATTAGTAATCTTTGGGCTATGATTGCGTGATTAGTTAAGTAGTTGGTGTAATTACTGGCACACTGCAAAAAACACTTTTATGGTCTTTGACGGAAAACAGTAGTATCCTCGTCTTGTCTAATGTCCATCATAATTTAATACACAACTCGATTCAAAAGGCTGGGGCCAAAACACTTAGGGTTAACATAACAGGAAACCCTACACAGATACATCTGTGATAAATTTATCTCAAATTATTTTTTGACCACAAAAATCTCAAATTAATACACTTTAAATAAATTTACCTAATATTAATTTTCGTTAAATTTAACGTCAAATTGTTGAGTTTGATGACACGTAACAGTTCACTAATATACCAATTTAGAGTTTTTAACCTCTATTTTGTTACATGTGTATCAATTTAGGCTTTTTCGTGGTATTGACCCAATTTAATGAAGGGTAAATTTGCTATAGGTATAATAGTTTCGGATTTTTTGTGATAAAAAAATTAGTTTAAGATAAATTTATCACAGATGTATCAGTTTGGGGCTTTTGCTAGTAAAAAATAGTCTGGGGTAAATTTGTCACAGATATACTAGTTTGGGATTTTTTGTGGTTAAAAAAATAATTTATGATAAATTTATCACATCTGTACCTATTTGGGGTTTTTCGCAATATTAATCCAAGCACTCATTAAGTATGAGCTAAATTTTTCAAAAGAAAAAAAAAAACTCAAATTAAAGTTCAATCTCAATTCTATCCTAAGAATTGAGATTAGATTTAGAGTTGGGGGTTTTGATATTTCATTTGTGTCAAATGTACAATTCTTCTAGACAGTATGACCAGATTAACCATATACACAATAACTGGTATTGGCTCGCCGTGAGATCAGGGGGGAAAAACAGTAAAAGCTCAGGTGTGATCTAAGCTTTGAATTGAATCATGTATATATATTAACTAACAACTACCATTAGCTAGGTTAGGTGAACTCCCAACTGATAATTCTAGGAACCAGGCCGGGTGGATCGACTGGTCTCTCCTCTGGCTTCCCAACCCAACCCTCCAATCCACGGCCATGGCGATTTTATATGATCGTCATGCTGCCCTGATTAGAAATGAAACCAATTAGCAACATCAACAATGGGGTGATAGATATTAACAGAGCAAACTGGCTGCCATGCCTGACCTGCACGCATCCATTTCCTCTGGGATGGGGCTCATCGAGACTGTAATTAGGCAGGAGCCCACAAAGCTGACTGGTCTCTCCTCTGGCTTCCCAGTTCAAACCCGCCTACTCCACGGCCACGGCGCTTTTATATACTTCGTCAAGTGCCCATTGCGATCTAGAAATGCAAAAGCTCGAACCAATTAGCCACATCAACAATGGGGTGATAGATATTAACAGAGCAAACTGGCTGCTACGCTGACCTGCACACATCCATTTCCTTTGGGATGGGGCTCATCGAGACTGTAATTAGGCAGGAGCTCCACAATAGCTAACTGAGCATCGTTTGGACCACAGCCCAGCACTGATTTTGCGTAGTGTAAGGGAATGTGAATGTTAGGAATCAATTCTGCCAGTGATTTTCTAAGGCTGTTCACGTTTTTTGAACTTCGATTAGATTATTGGAGGCTCGGGTTTAAAATTCACCTGATCAGAAGTCTCTAGGATTTAAGAAGTAGGTTTCATCCTTGAGGCCTGTGTCACGGGCCGGTTGCGGATGGTCGGCTCGTGCGGCGACTTGGGCGTCCTTTTGATCGTTGGAGCGCCCAAGCTAAGCCTGTTTTGACGGATCGCGTAGAGAGATAGCTCTAGAGGGAGAGACTCTGAGAAAGCCTTTTGTTTTTCTGTCGGTTCTTTGTCGGTTGATTGAAAATGAGAAGGAGGACGCCTCTTTATATAGTAGAGGGCCTCAGATTACAACCGTTAGATCTCTTTCAGATCGGATGGCTCAGATCTAGTCTACCGACTTCCTCACCACCGCCATAATTACAGAACATTCCAGAAACAGCGGCTATTTACAAGACTACCCTCTCTGGAGTATTCTGGAAACTCTCATAGAAAACCCTAGAAAAACCCTAGGGGACCCAGACACAGCAAGTCTGGGGATTTTCTCGGCCTGATGATTCGACCGGCTGGGGCACGAAGACCTCGGCCCGTGTCATTCTCCCCCACCCATTCGAGCGCCGTCCTCGGTGCTCTCACTTGGAGTCGAACTTTTCAGCATCTGCTTTGTTTTGGTCGCCCGCCTCCTTTCCTCGAGTCGTCGGCTTCTTTGGTTTCGATTCCTTCCCGTCCACGAGAGCGCTTTTTCTTTGCTTCGGGACTTGAGTTTTGGTCGGCATCTCGACCGCAGCGTGAGTCTTCAGCGACTATTTCTTTGTTTTTGCCGCTCCAAGGTCTTCCATCTCCGGAAACAGCACCTGGGTTGGCATCTTGTTTTGTGTTTTTTGGGCAGCTCCCACTCTTTCTTCGGCTTTTACATGGGTCGGAACCCGGTGCTTTGGCTTGGTCGGCGTCGGATTTCTTCGCTAGCATCCACGATCGGATCGTGGGATGTGTTTCGACTCATTCACCTCGGTGAGCAGGCTCACCACGGTCGGGCATTTGCGGTCAGTTATGATGATCGACTTGGTTCTCAAATCGATTATTGCTTCTGCCCTGTCAAAGAAGTCTATCCCCAAATCATGTTATATTCGTCGAGCAGGATTACCTCGAAATTGAGCCTATCTGTCCAGTCACCGACTTCAATCTTGACGCCTCGAGCAACGCCGGTAGCTGGTATGTCATCCGCGTTGATTGGTTTTGTACCAACGATCGGATGGGTCGATACGAAGTTTCAGCCACTTCGCTGCCTCGCTCGAGAGGAAAACATCAGTTGCCCCCGTGTCCACCAAGGCCTGGAGAGTCTTCGCGTACACCTTGACGTCCACGAAGTATAAAGTCTTCGCACTCGGGGATGGTTTTGGTGTGAACCAGGCCGCACGGTGTTGATCTTCTGGATCGTACCGAGCCGCACCTCTTTTGATTCCTCTTTTTTCTGCTCCTCCTCCTTACCTTCCTTAGTAACGGCGGAGTATAGCGTTTTGCCTTGATTTTTCTTTGGACAAAGCTGTGTCCATGGCCGCTTTTGCAGATTCCGCACGGCTGTGATGGAGGGTGTTTGAACCTGTCCTCCTAGTTGATGTAATTTTGGGGTCGGCTTTCCCGTTGTTGGTAGGGGGGTCTGGATGGACCTTCTCCCCAGCTTCTTTCTTTTTCACCATGGTCTCTTCTACCACGGTAGGAATCGACTTCGTCCTCCCTACGCTCCGTGCCACGATCGGACTTCCACCCGCTGCCTCTTGACTTAGACAGATCGACTTTGCTGAAGTCGACCAGTGATTCAGCCACGAAGATCGCCTTTGTGATGCTCTTGACATCCCGTCGCTTGAGCTCGAGCTGCGCCCACGGCTTGAGTCCGTCCACGAACGCTCTGAATGCCTCCTCTTCACCAAGATTAGGGATTTGGAGCTTGAGCTCGGAAAACGCCTTTTCACGTACTCTTGGATTGAGCCTTTCTGTTCCAGGCGATGCAGCTTGCTTCGGGCTTCTTGAGGAGCATGCTCGGGATAGAAGTGATTCCTGAGCTCTTGGACAAACCGTCCCAAGTTTCGATGTAGTCCGATGACTTTCCTCGCCTCATCGAGCATGAATCGCCACCACACATGCCGTTATCAGCGAGATATAATGAAGCAACTCGTACCTTAGCCGTAGCGTCGCTTATGCCCATGGCCAAGAAGTTACTGGCTCCATGCTCCAGAGGAAGTTGTCACCTCCACTGCTGATCACTCGCCTGTGAAATCCTTCGGCCTCGGCACGTCAATCCTCGGGGTGTAGTGGTTGCACCGTTTGCGATGG
>JAGVVM010004739.1:0-69710 GCA_019149425.1 Psidium friedrichsthalianum | reverse complement strand
GGTGGTATCTTTTTCTTTTGTTGGACTTGAAAGGGCTATTCCTCTGTGATGAATTTTATCTCCATGGTCGCTAAGATTGGATCTGACGGCAAGGACATGGTGATTTACTTTCTATGTCATAATGCACTTCATTTCCCAAGATTCTGGAATACGTAAACCATGTTTAGGTTTGTAATTGTATTTCTTAGTAGTAATTTCCTTAGTTATGGCGTGTGTGGTAGAATAATGTGCCATCTATTCCTGATCGGTGTGGTGAGATAACCTCTCGTATAGGAATACCACCTTTCTGGATACTGACGATTTACTTCGTCTTCCTATCCCTTTTTCGCGCGGCAGATTTCTAGTGGTTGCTCCTTTCGGCTATTTACGGTTACTTTTTGTTTTAGCAGAAATACTACTGTTTTTGTACATGTATTTTGTATTTCTTCCAATAGAAGCTCTACGATGTATATTAGTGCTTATTTCTCTTTTTTATGCTTCTGATAAGTGGATTTGTAGGAGAAATGGGAGCATCTCCTATTTTACCTTTTTACGTTTGTAGACGATATATACTACACTGGATTAATATTTTTGTGTCCCCTTATTAGAAAGGCTGCAATTTAATGTGGACATGGTTGCGTACTGTGCTTATTTTATGGGTTTTAGTCCTTGGGACAATGGAGATGCATTCCAATAGAGCTTTCCTTTTTCATTTTCCGATTGAGAATTGACGACCATCTGCTGTAGTTGAGAAAAATATAAAAAAAAACTGACACCCAGGGGTATCTGCATGTTTACATGAATTTTAAGTTAGTTAAGTTGCTCTTTCTTGATTACAGTTCTTAAATTTAATCATCTAATTGCAGTACTTACACTTTGATGCACGAAACATTTATCGCTCAGGCCTTGCTTCCCTTTGCATTTAGTCTTGTTATCTTAATATTTTCGTCCACTCAAGAGCATGAGTGCATAGACTTGTAATATGTGATATAGCATTTTATAACTGGCAATGGTTTTCATGTTTTCCTACCATGGGATTTCATATATGTGTTCTTGATTCAGGGAGTTTCTGGTTGATCTCATGGCTGCTCCTGGGACGCTTGTACCAGCAGACTTTTTAAGTGTCAAAGACAATAAGCCTTACAATGGAAAAATTAGTAAACTGCCATTTTTCAATCATTTAACGACTTGGGAGTTGTTCAATCAAGGCGAAAGCCTGTAGGTGTGAGGGAAGCAGTCAAGTTCAGTGATGGAACCTGATTATCATGTAGATAGAAAATCAGCTCTAAACATCAGAATCCTTCCTCCCTTTCCCATTTGATAGCCATGATCCTGGTGTTGGTTCTTCCAGAGTATCTGGTGGTACAGCTCAACAGTTGAATGCCAATGGCTCCCACAGAGCAAAAATAGTTCAGAGGAGCCCACAAATCTTTTTGCAGATCTCAATCCTTTTGGCAATTACAGGCTTTAGCAAAGCCCCAATGGGAGGTAACAGCACAGATATCAAAATCAATGAGATGCCGAGACAGAAAAATAACCCTGTTCCTGGTCGTCCTCCTGTCCCATTTTGATGCCAAAAAAATCGACATGCTCGCAATGAAGTACCAAGAAAGAAAGAGTATGGTGTTAAGGTAAGGTCTATTCCCAAGAAGTAATCGCGAACCTAATCCTTACGATGTGTCATCATCCATTGGCAGCTCAACAGCTGATAAAGTCAATCCGGACAGTTTTAAGTTACCTAATAATTTGAATCACTCAACTCAAGAGAGTAACAGCGCCAAGTTGTCAAACAATTCAAATCAGTTGGTCAAACAGAGCAGTCACTGGAATCCTTTCAGTGATAATAGCCCAACGTTGGGATTTAGCACAGGCCAGTTTGATATGAGCCTTGTGAAGAGCGCTTGAATGCCCAAGTCAGGGAGACCCTCTTAGGACCCTGGAGAATTTGCAAGATGGCGTAGCAGACTCTCAAAGAGGACGTGATAGGCATGAAATTGGTTTTGTTGATCCAAAAAAGTGCACTAATGACAGATTCATGGACACAGACTTCATGTTGAAGGATTCAGAAAGCCCAAGCTCATCAATTGATAGTAATACAAATAGGGTGATCAAGTGCTTGATGATGTTGATGTTGGTGATGAGATTCAATGGGAGCATTTGGTCATTGGTGAAAGAATTGGACTAGGTATTGCTTTGATCCAGTCCCCAATTGGATAGATTCTTTTCATATCCTTATGCAGGTCCATATATTAGCTAAGAGAGCATGACTTGATCCTGTTGCTGCATTTATGATATTTTGTTTAGTTTTATGAGACATCCTTTATCGCTGTTTGTTCTGCCTATTATGTTTATGGCTGGCTAGCCATATCACCAGAGATAAAGTGCATGTCATCTGAGAAAAAGTTCTCTTTGGCAATCCAAATGTAAGCATAATTGCAGTAGTTATTATAGGATGGACAGCTGTGTTTTCTTACTGAGTTGCATTTACTGCTTATTATGTCGAAAATTTTATCACAATTTTATGTTCTTCTAAACAGGCTCTTATGGAGAGGTCTATCATGCTGACTGGAATGGCACGGTTAGTTTCAAATATTTCTAAATTCTCACAAATTAGGAATAGGCGTTGCATTAGTTACTTGAAGAGTTTCTTAGAAGTATCACTTCTATTTGTTTGAACTTATGGAATGTGCTTATCCATGGGCTCCTTATATATGACTACCTTTAAGCAAATGAGCCTCCTCGAATATGACAATTAGTCCTTTGGTCAAAAGAAAGGACGTTCAGTTCTACTTCAGCGTCCTTCTTTTGTGCAAATGTTCTTGATTTATTGACTAAGCAGCTAGCATGAATAGTGACATCAGATATAGTACCAAATCTGGCATTTCAACTTGAGTTGCAAAAAAAAAAGGCACCAGAATTGGTACCTTGACGTATATGCATGACTTGTTGGACTGGTGTCAACCATGATAACTAATTCCCCATTGCTCATCCATGGCCTTGTCTTGCTACTCTTTCTCTTTAGTATTTTGGATGCCAAATGAACTTTTACCTTTAGTCCCTTGCTACTCTTTTATTAGGTGCGGTCAAGATTATTTTTCTATGTTTTGCTCTTTGGATGTAATCAAATCCTTACTGTGAAGACTGAAGAAGTTCGTAAAAATAGTCACAATGAATATACTGCTACGAAGACTGTTTCTACACTGTTAGCTTGCGACTCAATTGAACACCATTCATGTGGTAGAAGCACTTTCAGCACTGGGTTTGTTTAGGTTTGTTGTCTTATGTTCATATACTCTTACATATCAAGAAATGGAAAGAGAGCAGCAGATGGCTCTTTTTCTCTTATTAACATATTCCAAAGATCTGTATGCACTATCAGTATCTTGCAATTAGACCCTTTTGCAAATACTCAGTGGTCATGCGTTCTTACTATTTAAAATTCTCTGACATGCCATGAAAAGTTTCAATGCATTTTCAAGTCTTAACATCTGGTTCGACTTGCTCGTTCTGCAGGAGGTGGCTGTGAAGAAATTTTTGGATCAGGATTTCTCAGGTGCTGCTTTGGATGAGTCAGACGAGAGTAAGCTAGTGCTTTTCATCTTCCGGATCCTTTTCTTTTTGACCAAATCTTCCAGCTTTACTAAGAACTCAAAATTTGTAATGAATAAAATTTGGAAGAACATTAGACTAGCGCAGTTTGGTTAATTTACATGATGAGTTTCACAATAAGACTACCTCGTCACGCCCATGCAGTCTGCGTTGTCAGAAAGCAAATGTTGGCACAGAGTTGCCAATTTGATCTGCTTTTCTTGGTGCTGTGAAGAACACCGCGACATTCAATTAATGTTTTTTACATAAGATCTGAATGGCACACAAAGTCCGATAGCTGAAAGCAAAGGAGAGAGATTGGATCACACTTTAGTTGAATTATGTGTATCTATATGTATTTTTGGAAGCTAATAAATTAGCGTGTTCAGTAATTGTTTTGCATTTTCAGCAAGAATATAACTGAAGACAAACAAGAAATGCTTTTCAGTATATCCAGCTACTGTAAGATAAATTCCTATGCACCTTGTTGTTTTGCTTCATGCCAAGCGGATAATGCATAGACAGTGCCATCAAATGTCATTCTTTCATGGGTTCCATTATCTGTCCACATCTATCTAAATGGTTGAGTTCATCGATTAATTTGTTTGTTCAATTTACTTATTTAGCAAGGAGGAAATTAGGACTAATCAGAGCAATGAGTCAAGAAATGCTTGTTCTGATATATCCAGGAAGATAACTGACCATGCATCTTGTTCTTCTCTTCCAAGGTGCGGATAATGCGTAGACTGCGTCATCCAAATGTCGTTCTTTTCATGGGTGCTGTGACGCGTCCTCCACATCTGTCTATCATTACTGAGTTCCTTTCCAAGGTACAATTTTTTGTACCTCAAAAATCTTGGTAGTGTGGGAGCAACATCATTTGTTTTTAGGGGGATGCAGGTCATTTACCTGCTGTTAAAGGGTGTTATTATTTTGATGGTGTGTGACAATCTCATTTTGATGTCTGATTTTTACTATTTTTTACTTCTCCAGGGGAAGCTTGTACAGAATTATACATCGTCCTAAACTGTCAAATTGATGAGAAACGTAGGATAAAAATGGCGCTTGATGTGGTATGAAATAATTGGTCTCCCTTCTCTTTGGTGAGATATAGAGATTTCTTTTTTGATAGCAATTTAAGTGTTTATGCAAATTTTACAGGCAAGGGGAATGAATTGCTTGCACACAAGCGTCCCAACAATAGTTCATCGAGATTTGAAATCACCAATCTTCTCGTTGACAAAAACTGGAATGTCAAAGTAAGTAAAACTTACTAATGTTGCATGACGCTTTTATTTTCATTCTGTCACTCCTTTAAATAACGAATCAAGATATTCTCTTGCCTGCATATTGTCTATCTATCTCTTAGGTGTTACTAATGTTTTGCTTGGTCTGTGTCTCTTCCTCTTGAATATTCTGTTCCCTTTTCTACTAATTTTTTGCTTGGCGTTTGTCTCTTCCTCTTGAATATTCTGTTCCCTTACTTTGGAAGCAGTCAGATACTGTTAATCGATTAATATTTGCTGATTCTGGGACAAGTTTTCGTCTTAGGGACTGACTTTTCATTCTCACTCTTTACTGCCATACATGTACTTACATCAGAATGCTGATGTGGATGATTCTTGATTAACCGAACTTGTTGATGTCATGCAATTTTCATCAGAAATGTGCTGCGATCTTGATGTAATTGATCATCGAAGTGTTGCAGTAAAAGTTTGCTTGCATCCACACTAATAAAGTCTACCGTTGTCCAGGTCTGTGATTTTGGGTTGTCACGCTTGAAGCACAATACTTTCTTGTCATCCAAGTCAACTGCTGGAACGGTAAATATGCAAGCTTTCTTGAAAATCATTCTTGAAGACTTTGCAAGGATGGAGAGAGAGTTATTCAACTATTTTTTTAAAAGGGAAGACATTTGGATGGTTTCTTTGTAGTTCTACTAATAGATTTCAATGTAGTTAAAAGACAATTACAACTCTAGAGGAAACAAAGAGAAAACAACTGGAAAAAATCATTTTTGTGAGGTTCGAAGTCAAACCTCCTTCTCAAGATTTTGAGCTGTTCCTAACGTGAAGTTATTGGTTGTGTCAGCCTGAGTGGATGGCACCAGAAGTTCTCCGCAATGAACCATCGAATGAAAAGTGAGTTGTGTATTTCTGAGTTAGCTTCATTTTTTTTTTTCTCTGGCTTAGGTTTCTTAGCTCCTGTCACTTAGATTTTGCAACAGTCAAGCTATATGACTTCAGTTTTGACACGAACATGCTCTGATTGTATGTTGTAATGATAATATCTGGCCTTGTTTTTCAAATGACTTAGTCTTATGCTGGTAAAGTATTCTTCCTGGCCTACTTTTTGTTGATATTGGGATCTGAATGGACTTGGACAATGTCTAACCCCCACCCCCCAAACCAAAAGAACCGCCCACCCACCACACACATGCACACGCAAAGAGGAAAGAGAATGCCATACCTTAAGCAAAGCTTCTTGTCGAGTGAATGTATATGTTGCTTGTGTGTTGATGCTTGAAGACTAGGATATAGAAATTTGGGAAGATGGGGTCTTTATTTGGATCAGAGACTACTTGCCTGCAACTGTCAGGGAAAACAGTTATGGTAAGAGAACTATGTGAAAGATTTTATTCGCTCTATATATGTGCTGATATCGTAAGTGGGACTGAAGGTGGTACAGTTAACCACAGTGCTTCCCAGTCATAAACTTAAGCTGTAGGGGCAACAAATATTTATTCAATGACTCGTGGGTTGTGCAGATGTGACGTCTATAGTTTTGGGGTCATTCTTTGGGAGCTTGCCACATGAGATTGCCTTGGACTGGGATGAACCCATGCAAGTTGTAGGTGCTGTAGGTTTTCAAATCGCCGCCTCGAGATCCCCAAAGAAGTTGATCCCTTGGTTGGAAAGATCATTTGGGAATGTTGGCAGACGTAAGAAAATTTTGAGCACAGATAACATGAGCATGCAAGGTCATTCTGTTGAGCTATATTCTCATCATTTGCTCATGTCATCTTTCAGGGAACCAATTGCGGCCCTCTTTTGCAGAGCTCACTGTAGCTCTCAAGTCCTTGCAGCAGCTTATGATTCCTTCTCACTTGGACCAACCAAATGGACATCTGGTGCGGGACCAGCCAAACTCTCTTTTCCCCTGGAGATTCAAGTAAATTCAACACCTTGAAACATCTTCACAGAGTGAATAAAAAGTTCATGGCATCGCTTCATTGGTATGGTGGCATTAATCTATTCATGATAAATGTATACTAGAGGAAGAAAGAAGGAAGCCTATTATGGGAAAGCGTTCATGCTGTACAGTAATCTTTCCAATCCTGCAGAGAGAGACTGTGGGGTGTGTTTTGTACAGTTCTGCATCCACAGTTCCTTTTTGGAGGGAGGATTGAGGATGTCATGTACAAGTGTATATACCTCTGTCTAGACAAAGGGGAAGCTGTTACTATGAAGTACATGTCTCTTGCAATATAAGTTTATGATCGAGGTTTGAATGTAACTGAGGAATAATTTGCTCGGCGTGAGTTTGTATAAAGTGGTTTGCCCGATTTTCTCTCCTCCTGCCATCATATGCTTGCTGCTTGCGTATCTGCTTTTTATTCGTGGAATATTGGGGAGATTAAGAACTATCAGTTCAGTCCATTGAGATTTATGATCATAATGATTCACTATTTTAGCCCTAAGCAGGAGAGAAATGATGAATGTCGCCGGATTGATAAAGCTCAGCTCAATGGAGAATGTCAATAGTAATGTGGGTCTTCGGCCTTACTCTTTCTGTTTGGCGAACAGTTCACATGCAGCTTTTCTGGTAGTCTTTCGTACCTGTCTCGAGCAATGTTCTACGACTACTTATAAGTGAACTCCATAGTGGTCCGGCTCTTTGAATGTTTCAAACATTTAGCTATTCTTTAAAGCCGAAGATAATATCTCCTTTATCGAACTTTGCCGCCAGAGCCAATTGATGTATACCTTTGTCGTTAGACAATGGCTTGTCTCTGCCTACTCTTGGACAACAAATCTCTTTTTCTCAAGTTCAGCTCTATTGAGATTATAATGAATTCCTTCAAAGTCTATCGAGATTATAATGAAATTCCTTGCGTGTTAAGTTGTTTAAACTGGTTTCTTATTAGTTCAAAACAACACAAGGCAGCAATCATAATGTATGCAGGTCAATAGAGCCACTTCCCACTAATATAAAAGAGAATGCCAGTTTCATATTCATCTAGTCAAGCTACGCTTCGCTTCGCTTCGCTCCTAAAGCTTACAAATATCCACACTCCAAGAACTTGCCAAGACATAATTACGGTATTAATAGTCCGATTGTCCAAATCAGGGTGTCCAGGCGATTAGGGACTAGGGAGTAAATACTTCAGAAAAACCCAAACATATGAATACTATTGGTCGACGACAGATGTTTCCAGTGCATTGCGCCCGTGGCTATTGGAGTTATTCACTTCCTTGATCATCTTCTCTGCACAGCTTTGTTTTTAAGCAGTCTAGGAGTTCTAAAGAAGAACACTATCCTATTTACCAACCTCTACAGTGCTCCATATACGTAGGGATATTTCTAGTCTCTAGTCTCTATCCCCCTGCAATCTTCAATAAGAAAAGCCAAAGTCCTTGCATGACATCCTCCTCCAAAACTCTTCCACATGCCTCTGTCTGAGCTCCATACAAATCAGGGTCTCCTTCTGTATCCTGACTTGGCTATTACCTGAGAGACAAATCCTACGACGCATTTCTCTCTTTGCTCCAGAATCAAAAGAAATCAGTCACAATTCCCCGGGACCTGTCGTTCCATTGAAACTTTATCATTGACGTTATCTAGTACATGTACATGAACAAAAGCTTTTGTTCTGACCAATGACCTGAGTGTTGCTCAGAGGAAAATGCGAATTATTTGACTTGAACAGATAGGCCATTCTATCCAGCCATATGCAAGCAAGAATGTAATTAGTAGAGTATCTCCAGCTCTGAATTTCCACTCAATTAAAAGAGTAACTTTTTCCAGAAGCCCAAAAATGGGAATGCAGCAACAAGAAGCCGCACCAGCAATGGCGTTTCCCTCACCCTTCCTATCCTACTAAACTTTCCTTTATTCGACTGCTTCGATGGGCCATATGTCTTCCCACTCCTTTCGCTTTTAGGAACCTCCCGTGTCCCTGCTTTCTCGTCGAGTTCGTCCATCCACCAAATCTCCGCCTACTTCCGCTGCCTCCCTTGCTATACGAACCTCTGTTGTCACCCAAGACTGATAAGCATTCCTTCCATTGGCAGAACCATTCTCTTGTTTTCCTCTGCTTTTTCGGCCTTCACTTCTGGGATTCACAAATGGTTTTTTCTTGGTTTTAGCCCGGGGATGAGGTTTCCAGCTATCTTTTTTGCTCGTCTCTCCCCACACTTTCTCAAATGCCACGGAAAGCAACGTCTGTCCCAATGGAACTGCGAAGGCCATTATGAATGCATTTGGACCGGTGCCTAGAGCAATGATATGGCAATGGCCGGAAATATCCACCCAAAAGCTCGTAAAACCTGAATTCAGCAAAAATTTAGTTTCAATGGCAAACAACTCAAAGAATTAGACAAAATACACATGAGAAGAGATGAAACTCACATATAAAGATTCGGGAAAACAGAACAAGTGCATTTGCTTGGATCCTTCATAAAGGAATTATAGACCAATTGTAACTAACATTAACCATTACTATGATCCTGAGCCGATTCCCTAGGTCGCCACTGACCATGCAGAGGCCTAGTTATACTCTTTTAAAGGACTGCTTCATGTCAAGTTATTTCAGTATAAAAACTCACGAAGTAAAAAGAAAACTCTAAAGTTTTCATTCAATTCAATTGAGAGACACAGAGATTGCAACAAAGAAAACAGAACGTGATGATCTACAGGCGATTCGCTGGTGGCTCTTTCTTCGTAATTGATTCACAAACCCTACTCTGCCGAAAAGGAAGTGTTAGGTTCAGAGCTTTTGATTCCTCCAGATTATTTTCTTTGGATACATAATAACAACACAAACTTCTTCTTACCCTATCAAGTTTCAGTCAAACCCACCTAGTAAGAAGAGAAGAATTGCCTCGCGTCCGATGAAGTTTCACTGAAGAGCACGAATGAACACGAAAGCAAAAAAAAAAAAAAAAAAGAAGAACCATCTCTCACTAACTATCTCAAAATCAGTTCTTTCCGGAAAGCACGTCAAATCAAAAGGAACAACAAGCGAAGGAGAGCGATCAAACACTTACAAACGCAATTAGACCAATGGAGTCACTCACGCAATCCCAACGGAGGGTGGCCACAGCGCAATTACCTTGAATCCCCAAAACTCCTCGTCCCCCTCGAACTCCAAGTCCTCCTCGCTTTCATCGTCGTACTCAGACCACCAAACCCTCTGCTTCCTCCCGCCACTGAACCCGAAAGCACCACCACCACCGTCGTCGTCATCGTAACCGTCGTCGACCTCACTGTCGAGACCGAACGCGGAGCGTCCGCCAGGGATGGGCTCGGCATTGGAGTCCCATCGGGGAAGAGCATCCGGAGGAGGAGGCCTGGCAGAACGGCGTCGCCAGTAGCGAAGGAGATTGGTGGAGTTGGAGTGCGACGGCGAAGAAGAAGCGAGGAAGGGATTGGCGGTGGCGGTGGCGGTGGCGGGAGGTGGATGAAGAAGAAGAAGAAGATGGCATCTCATTGGTTCAGTGAGGCTGTGTAGCATCATGCTCGACAAAGTCGCATTTGGATAATAATTGTAAATAAGAGGCCGTACCACTTTTTACAAAATTCGCATGTGTCTATATATACCGAGTTATTTAGAGAGAGTTTGTTTCACGCCCGTAAATATTTTCTACCTGCCAACTTTTGTATATATCCGTGCGGTCTAACTTTTCGAATTTTTTGAAATTAATCATATATGATGTAGTTGCATAACCGATCCTTCGTCCCTTTAAAAATAATCCGACTTTTTGCTTATATGCCAAAACTCTATTGGCATTTGATAGATCTCATCACAACGTAGTGATAGCTTAATGGTATATGTTGGCATTTCCCTGAATGAGAAGAGACTATGAATAGGAATTTGCTCATGGTCATAATTTTGGATGGATCCCTCTTTCACCTATTGCAGTTAATAGAAATTGTTTACAATGCTCCATGATGATTCAGGTGTGGACATCATAGGAAGAAATACACAACAAAAGACATGAGTTGTGTACGACGCTTACTTTAATATCAAAACTTTCAAAACGATCATTTAAATATCAATTAATGGATTGATCTCTTCCATAAGAAGAGGTCCTTGAATCAGAACAACGAATGGATGACATTGACATCCTCTCTCATAAAGATCAATTTCAATCCGACAGAGTTGCCAAACAATAGGATATAAGCATTCAATCCAGGGGAATGAAACCTTACTTACTTCCCCTGCCATCAAGCACAGGCCCGAGACTTCCCGGTGTGTGTCAGGACTCATCGGTATTTGGAAAGCATCGAATCACAGCAGTCAGGAGTTTCAAAGCGCAGTAACTGTTAGGCAAGTCACAGCCTCAATCTTGGTGGGCTCAGCAGCTTTCTCTGCTACAACCATTTTCAATGACAATCAGCAGCAGAAGGCGGCATCAGGACAGGCACCGGTGATATCAATAGAACCTTGAGTTACGATGGAACATGAATCGGAAGAGCAGCCTGAAGTTCATATCACTGAGAAAAGTAATAAATACAAGAGATACTTGGCTACTGTTCACGGAATCATAGCCTTTCCCTTGCTAAGCAACACCACCTATAGTCTTGTTATGGAGAAAAATGCTTCCGGATGGCATCTTTGTCGCCCGCGATGCGTTATCTAAGAAGCGGTAGCACAAGAATTGAATTCTGTGGGACAATTTTAGTCCTTCCATGCCTCCTCACAGTTCTTGTGAAACAAGACGTTGATATCACGTGGTTTGGAGTGATGGCACGAGGATCGTCCTCCGGGGGACAGCTTTGCTCCTTGCACGGCTCCTCGGCAGTTCTCGTGAAAGAAACCGCGAAAATCATTTGGTTTGGAGTGGTAGCAGAGAACTGCATTTGAAGGGAAAATTTCAGTTTTTCCTTTCGCAGTTCTCTTGAAGGGAAATGCGGAAATCATGTGGCTCTGGCAGTAACGCCGCTCCGAATGTTACCGTATAAAGAGGTTTGCCATTTTGCTCATATTTCAACACAGGCTTTTTCATCCGGAGAAATTGACTTTCAAGTCTCAATTCTGATTCAAACAATGGGGTTTCTTGGCCTAGGAGGAACAGAGAAGCCATCTCCTGTTAAAGCTCCAGTCCCTGATACTGAAGATAGAGCATCCCCGAGTGCCGCCATGCAACCAATAGGACCGATTATCGGGACTGTGGACATTGCAGGGTCTGAGGACTCATACCTGTTCCAGGTGTCTCTTCCTGGGGCGAGACAAGATTGGTGTAAGTTCATATGGCCAAAGTTAGTATATGCTCTACATAAAAGTTACTTTCGTTGCCAGATTTAACTCGGTCTTTAATGGGTACGGAAGTTATAGCTAAGTTTACTGTCCTCTGTGTTCTGCGATGCCACAAAAATGTAGTGCGTAACTTCCGTTTTGTTGCAGCTGAGGTATATCTCTTGTTTAATCGAAGTGAGCTCATTTTGATATGCTGCTTCTTGATTTGATATGAGCCATTTGACTTCTTTTGTCCTACGAATTTGGATCCAACACGGTGATTATGTTGACGTAATAATGGGATTCTCGAAAACTTCTTTTGATGGCTGCAGCATTAAGTTGTGAACTTGACATGGATGGCGAGGTTGTGATCTCAGGAATGATCGTGACAGGCGAGAAGATGATCCACAGGCTAGGGGAAGCGTTTGTGAGGAAGACAGAGAACCTTTATCAGCCCGGGCCCTTCTCTCTCTCCTTTCGGCTGCCCGGCCCCATCAATCCTGTGCAGTCGAGCTTGACCTTTTGCAGAGAAGCAATTTCGAGGGAGTCGTGAAGAAGCAGATGAATGATTGATCCGGAAGCTCAGATTTTCGTAGAAGATGTTGGCTTGATGATCGAGTTTCTGTTTTAGGAGCTTGTTGAGGTTCTTCAATTATGCTTTGAAAGACGTAAACTTTCCTAACCGCATGTCTGCCGTTTCTGTGATGTCGTATCCATCCTGTTAATGGCCTACAATTTGCGCTTTACATACTCCTCCTGTTGTTTCCTTAATCGAATATGCCGTCTTTTTCAGAAAATCGGATTGCACAAAGAGATTTCATCTGGGTCACTGGTTGTGAGCAGTGGCTAAGTCTTTCTATAATATGGCCTTTTCTGGTTGAATGGACATATCTTAACTAAGATTTGGCTCTAACTACTGTTACAGAAAAGGGTTTGAGTCAACCTACTTAGGACTTGGTACATGCCCAGGGCAACTAGGATTACCTCATACTGTACATATGTCCTGGACCAAATCTGGATAATGGAAAGCAGATACCAGCTGATAGTGACGTCGACATGCTGCTTGCAACCCGAAACGGGGCCCAATCCGTAATACGGTACGGGATGTCGAGTCTTCCTTCTCACCCATCCGTTTCTACCCGCCCCTCTCGGTTCCTCTTCTTCCCCGGTACAGAACTGAAGAATCCCATTCCAAATCGAGCTACTCACTGGCACCAACTTCGCCACTCGGTACAAAGCAAATAAGCTCCTTCGATTATCAATCTCACTTAGAATTTGCGCAAAGATCAATGGACCAATCTCCTTCTCTGGATCGCGAATCCAGGCAAACGCAACAGTGACCAAACAGAAACGAGAACAACAAAAGGAGGAGGAGAATTTGACGGCAGGAGACTGTAGATAGCAAGCCTGATAATATTTGAGACGGATCAGATTGTCGTCCTCGTGAATTTGAGAGGTCGCTTCGATGCTTTTGTGCTAAAGCCGTCAGGATCGATGAAGGGCGTTGATAGAGAGAGAATGAATAGGAGTAGATGCAAAGAGAACGCAAAGATGATGAGAAGGAACAGGAGCGCCAGAGCTTTGCGGTCTTGGGGAAGATGGACTCAGGAACGAGAGAGCTTCATGACCTTGGAGTCTCCGATGGAAACATGGATTAGGGAGCTGGAGAGTCTCCAATGAAGACAGATTTATTGAACGGTGGATTTGCTACTCGATCGGGAAGAGCATAGGGCATTTTATAAGATGTTTGGATGTGGTTCCGAACCATTCATGTACCCAATTTTTCACATGCTATCCAAACATGAAAATACCCGACCCGAAATAAGCGGTTCGATTCGGGCTTTTTCTGACAGCCCTACGTAGAGACTTTTTTTTGGGTCAGATACGCAGAGACTTCACATGGTTGATCATAGTCTACTTTGAGAGATTTTTGCACGATATGCATATCTGATGTCGACAAATATGGCGATAATGCTGAAATAGAACATCATGTGAAACCAGTTCAGTCCAAAAGCAGAAACACAGCTATGTATATTATTCAGGACTTGGAAAGAACATTCCACTGGGGTCATGAACTAACCTGGCAAAGCAAATCAGCTCCACCTCGACATGGTCACTCAGCTAAGCACCTCCAGACACTTGCCTCAAAAAGAGCTATGTAGGGGGAACAAACAAATTGGTGCATTGGCTCTAAACAATGCCGATCGGCTCAACCACGATCTAATTGATGTGGACTTTTTCTTTAGTACAAGGTGACACACCTTCTCAGTTTGTTAGAAGCCAGGCACCTAAATTGCCAGGCTTTTGCCCAGATTGCAGCGTTCGCCTGAATTATTCCCAAAAAGATAGGCAGCATGAAACTCTGAGAATCCTCAAGCCAAGGACAGGGTAAAAATAATCCAAGTTCTTGAATCTCGTCAATCCTTTCCGCAACACCTACACTCAAATACACCATGGTGATGGATATAGATTGTTAAACCAAACTTCCAATGCTTCTTATCCAAGTACTGACACCACAAGAAAAAACCAATTTTAAGTAAGGTGAGCAGCAATATCTTGGTAAATTGAACTGTATGTACGAGTAGCAAAAGTTCAGTAATATGATGCAACTTAAAGTGAACTTAGACAGTTTTCCATGTATTAGCACCAATTTTGTGAGGACAAAAGATTTTAGTAAATAAAGCTAACATGTGGTAACTCCGAGAAAACTTAACCGTGCAAGTCAGAATGCATTCATGACATCGAAATTTCAGTGAGTTATGTGAAAAAAAAGCCAATCCAGACAAATGAACTGAGTGCAATCCTACTTTAAATTCGAAATTACCTTTTGTATCTCTTCTTAGAACCACATGGGCACATTGCATTCCGGCTGATCTGTCCACTCTTAGCCAGATTAGACCTAGCTACATCTAATGGTGTTGACCCCATTAGTTTTTGAACCTGCAATACAGAACCCGCAGGTCATGCTTTTTCTCAGAAATCCTGCTTAAGGTAAACAGCCCAAGAAAAAAAAAAATAGAAGGAAAAAGTCTGTATAAGTCAAATGAAAAAAAGGCAGCAAAAATTTTTTGGTAGAGCATCCCCTCCTTTTTTTCCACTCAAAATCAATAGATACACGCGAATAGTAGGCGAAGTTGGCTCAAAAGATGTATCATTGTTTAAGTTGCCCACCAAAAAAGTTTAAAAGGTACAACTATTAAGGCAAACATGAATATTTGTCTTATTTACAAAAACAAATATTCTTGACGTGGAACTCATTAATCCTCAATCTCCATGACGAGTCAGCTCAAGGCACCCACTGAGTTTTTTTGTATTTCACAAAAACAAAAGAGAGAGAATAACCCTGAATATTTGGTGAATCCCTCTCAAAACACTCACAACTGTGGGGATATAGACTTAATGAGCCCATAGCACCCAGTCCAAAATACCCAACCACTAGAACCAGAGAATTCTGGTTATTTGTTTGCAATCATATACGTAATAACTGACCTCCAAAGATTCGCCTCAAAGTTCAAGTTTTGTAAAGTTACAATAAAAAAGACAGTCCATAATCGTGAACATAGCAGTACTTCTCAGTAAGCAGGGGAAGGTAGTGAGCAGGCATATAAGGTCATAAAGCATCCATCCAAACCATTACCACTCAATTACAAATCCATCTCAAGGCACTCAAAGCCTCTGCGACCGATAACATATGTTAAGGGACAGAAAATCATTTACCTCAGCAAGGCTCTTTGGCATTGGTTTTCCTTCTTCCTTCATCTGCATCAGCTTCTTTTCTGCTTCCTTTGCCCAGGTGAATTTTGCAAGTGCATTCTCTACGTCAGCTATTGTGCAGTTGCAATTCTTTGCTGCTTCTTGTTTTTGAGTAGTTTGGAGATGCTGAAAATCATCATCTAAAGTCATATGAGGGGTGAGGTAGTTATCCACATAGTAAGTGTTTGCATCTCATAGTATGTGAATTTTGTCTCTGTCTTGATTATTGCTTTAACAAGGAAAAAAGAAAAAAAAAGGGTCATGCTAGGGTAATGCAACGAAAGCATCTGTTTGTAGGGTATGTATGACAAACTTGTAAGTCTACGTTGCGTTGGAAAAAAAAACATGGCAAGTCTTGAACTCGCTGTTTGAACTCCACTTTTAGGATCAATGTTAGTCCATCAAGGACTGCACTAGCCTATTAAAATAAATTATCACGTGATCATACACTATCAAAAATCACTTTCACAAGATGCAGCGTTTCTCTGCACACAAACCATACCGAAACAAACCATACCGAACAGATGGTTTTCTACATTAACACATAAGAAAGATGCAGTTTGTAGGAACCACTCATCTTTTCTTCCTAAAACTGTATGAGAATCAACGTAGGCAGACAACTACATAAGCCTGAAACTCCAAAGTAGACAGATCAACCCTTTACGAATTCCATATCTCCACAACCCCTTATGCTTTTCTGATCTTTTTTTCCCCTCTTAAACTACTGCCATGATCTTTTGACCCAAAAAAAAAAAAAACCTACTGCCATGAACATGATTTGCCCTCACGTCTGTAATGCATTGTACGTCCCAGAACAGGATGATTGACGATTTCATATAATTGCTATGCTTAGTGTGTCTCGTTGATTCTTTTTATAGGACAGAATACCAAAAACATTATATCTCTCACAAATAAAAGTGTATCCTTTCATTGCTACATATAAGTACCCATATATGTAAATTTCGACTCTTTAGAACATCCATTAATTCAAGTACTAAGGAGAAAAAAAAATGGTGCCTAAGATCAACCTCTCCAGAAGGGTCCAAACCTCCTAGATACCGGAGAATCGCTTCCTGCTTCTCGAAAGCATCCGCAAATGTCGCTTCACTGCTTCGCCCGACCATGTAATTCTTGAAGGTTCCCAACCTCCTCGCATTCTTCATCTTGTCAGCAAACTCTTCATAGAAAAAGAAAAAATCCCACCATCACCACCATTGACACCAACGACTATCGAAACACTAGCAATGGAAGAAAAAAACGCCTCTCAAAACTCAACCGAATACAAATGCGCAAAGAAGGCCTGCGATGGCGAAGGAGCTTACGAACAAGCGTGAACGATTCGGCGGTGGCCTCGGCTCCTTCTGGAGAAGTCTTCTTCCCGGTGAAGACTCCTTTAACCTTGTCCATCCACGAATTCCGAAGCTGCGCCGTGGAGGAGATCCAGCGCGACTGCGGCAGAGTCGAGCGATGCCCATCGTAATGGCTGAAACTGGAGCGAGAGAAGGTAGGAGATCTCCCGTAGAGCGCTCTTACACTTTGCAACGAACGCATGATCCTCGCTGTGACTCTCTCTCTCTCTCTCTCTAGGTTTAAGCTTTGGGGTTTCTCTCCGAGAAAACAGACGACGGCGTATTACCCTAAATCCCCAAGGTTGAAGAGGACACCAGGCTTAGCTAATCCCTACTTATACCAGCTAAATTAAAATTAATACCACAAAAAATCTCAAATCGATACATTTATAATAAATTTATCTCAAATTTTTTTTTACCATCAAAAGCTTAAATTAACACACTACAAATTTAGCGACTTTGGTGGTCAAAAAAATAATTTTTGAATAAATTTATTACAGATATGCCAATTTACCACACTTGTAATAAATTTACTCCAAACTAGAATATTTGTGATAAATTTTTCTCGCGTTATTTTATATTAAATTAATTTATTATCATGAAAAATTTTAAATTAATACACATATGACAAATAAAGAGTAAAAATCTTGAATGAGTACACCCGTCAACTGCCATGTGTTATTTAACTTAACAATTTGATAGTAAAATTTAACAAGAAACTAGAGAATGATAAATTTATCATAAATATACCAATTTATGATAATTTTATCATAGGTGTATCACTTTAGGGCTTTTTTGAAATAAAAAAATGATTTGGGGTAAATTTATCATAAATATATTAATTTGAGATTTTTTATGGTAGAAAAATATTTTGAGATAAATTTGTTACAAATGTGTCGGGGTTTTTGGGATATTACCCCCTAAATTAATCATAACCCAACATTTTCTTTTCTTGAAGAGCGGGGCCTAGCGTGTACACGTGGCAACCAATCAGTGGAGTAATGTCAATTTTTACCCGCTGCCCACTCAAGCACCGAAGTCGTTTTAAGGCGCGCGTGATAACACTTTTGCTTCAGAAATCATTTCAGAAGCAGAAGTTGATTTTTCTACTTCTGCTTCAAAAGCAGAAATTGATTTTTCTACTTCTTGTTCAAAAGCAAAAATTAATTTTTTTACTTCTGCTTCAAAAGTTGATTTTTCTACTTTTGCGTCAGAAACAGAAATTGATTTTTCTACTTCTGCTTCAGAAGTTGATTTCTAATTAAAAAAAAAGCATTTGATGACAAGACAAAATTTCTGCTTCTCGAATAGAAATTTTTTGGAAAGAGTTGAAAATTTCTACTTCTGGAACATTATCAACACAAAATATTCTACGAAAAATTATTGATCATAACCTAAAATGCATATTATTAAAAAAATTTAAATGTAAATACTAATAGATTTATGTATAATTTATCAGTATTTGCATTTATGTAAATGCATACCAAATTATGAGAAAATTTTATTAATGAATACATTAGTTAAGCTCATATATCAATGCTAAAAGCATAGGTAGTTTCGGAGTTTCCTCTCCTATGCCTCTGGCGTGATTTATATTGTAATGGGCATAATATGTGAACTCTTTTCATGCCTAAACCATTTACGCTAGTTGTATGTACCTTGAGGTTATCTAGATATTAATGAGAACTTGAGACATAAAATTACAATAATGATGAGCTTGTTTTGGCATGAAGGCATCTCTAAGCAAAAAGACAAAAAGCAAAAATTAAAGTGTCATCATCTTTATCTTTTCGACCGAACTTTGGTTTTCTTGAATTTTTCTATAAAAAAATGAAGGCATCAAATCACTGGCTCCATTAGATCAGAGAAGTGTATTTTGGAGCAACCGCATCCATTGTTGGACTAAACTAAACAAGTGAATAGAGAGATAGAAAATCTAAGAGTTCATACAAATATAAATATCTAATCTATCGATCACAATCAATAAAGACAGGTGCGCAAATCAATGAACCAAAAACATGTAGATAAACACACATCAAATCAAATATCGCATCACTAATAAAGCCAAAAGGTTTAGAGAAGGAGTGTTTGGAGATTTGAAAGGAATTTGAGACATTTAGAGACAATTTATCCAAAGGGGCAAAATTATCGTTTTGAAAAGATTTGCTATTAAAATCATCAGAAATAGGGTCGACTAGTTGAATGTGCCTATTTTTCAATTTTCGAGATTTTCTAAACTTTTTATGGATTTTGAAATGATTTGCCCATAGGAGGGAAAAATCGTTGTTTTGAGAAAGATCGGAAGTGAAAATTATAAAATATGGGTTTGACCAGTCAAATTTGACTCCTTTTCACTTTTTGTGATTTTTTTTAAAAATTTTAAAATTTTTCAAGACAATTTGCCCATAAGAGGCAAAATCATCATTTTTGAAAAAAAAAGGGTAAAATCATCAAAAATAGGATTGGCTAGTTGAATATACCAATTTTCTAATTTTTTAAATTTTTCTGATTTTTTAGAAAATTTTTTTTAGAATTTTTCCAATTTTTTTTAGAATTTTTTTAAATGAAATTTCCATTTTTTTAGATTTTTTAATCATTTTAGATTTTTTAATTATTTTTTTAATTTTTTTTATTATTAAAAGAATTATTCGGACCGAGTCGGATTAAGACAGATGAGCGAAGAGTGAGATAAAAAAATATGAAAAGGAAGGGTAAAAAGAAAAAAAAATGACTTCTGATAATGAAAACTAACTTTTTTTTTACTTTTCAAAACTATTCCAAAAACAGCTTTTGAAGTAAAAAGTTGTTTCAAAAGTAAAAATATTCAATTGCGAACTAAACGGATTTCTATTTCAAAAATTATTTTATCAAACAGATTTCTGCTTCAAAAGCACTTCTAAAGTACAAATTCTATTTCAGAAGTGTTACCACGCGCTCCCTTAGTTTGCAAACACGGAAGACAGACCACGGAGGCTAGTGGCCAAGTTCAGCTCCCATCTGTGCAGTTAAAGTCACATATTACATTGAACTCAGCAAATGAATGTTTTCCAACAGTGTCATGAGAGTACAAAGCCCGAACCACATCGAGCGGCTAAACGGGTTAGGAAGAGCAGAGCCGATGATTGATCGGCTGGTCTCACATCTAAAACGGCACGGCCTCAAGGATCACATGAACAAATATTGGAGCGATCCGGCCTTATCTAAACGAACAAGGCTTATATGTAAATGTTCACTCCTATAAACACCTCTCACACTAGACACAAGTGTGTATGAACTAGTAAAAACACACACAGGTACACACGTTAGGATTACCAAGAAGCCTACCCAGAGCACCCAAACGATCAGCAACCGCGATGCTGGTTGCTTCAGATCAGATTCGACATCCTCCTTCTGTGACGGGCAAGTGTGGCTCTAACGTTCGGATCTGACGACGTCACCATCTTGCTTCGTAGCAACAAAGCAGGTTTCTGATCTGAGCCAGCACATTTAGGACTCTCAGTCGGGAGAGCCTTTGGTTCTGCATACCGCGATTTTTGTTCGACTTCTCCAACATTGCTTTCAAGAAGTGCGGTCTGAATAGCCAAAGGACTGAGAACCTGAAAACTGGATTGAGCTTCTCGTCGCCAATCTCCAGCTTTTTGTTCTCCCGACAATGTCTCGTTCCGAAGTGCTTTGCTCTGGCGGCTCGCCACCGTCGAGGTCATGAATCGAGGCAGAGAATTGCATGTTGTCGGCTTAATGACTTTGGCAGATGTACGCGGAGTTCCAAGCCCTCCTTCAGATCCTGGGGCTCCCGGTTTTCTCGACATCTTCAACAAGATCGTATGTGGATGAGAAGAGCTTTTTGTTCTCACTAGAAGAAACTCGGCTTTTGAGCAACTGATCTGTGACGATCTGAGACTCTTCATCGGCTTCCTTCATTTGCTTGTCAAGTTCTGCCAACTTTTTCTCCCTCAGCTTCTTCAAGTCCTACACAAAAGCACTTCATTTCAGTACGCCTGATGCTTGTCTTGCATTCACCGGTGAGAATGTTCGTGAAGATTTGGATCCTCACCAATGCGGGGCAAGATGTATCCAAATGATCGTACCTCGGGTATTTCTCTAATGGACTCGACTGCTCTTGCTCTCTTGGCGAAACTCAAGGAACAGACAGTCTCTGCAACATCTTCTTCACAAGGACTAACATGCGCAAGCATCAAGACCTTCGAACCTCGCCTTCAGTAATTCTCTATTTAGCATAGGTGATTAGAAAGATTATAAGTTTGGAAAAATCTACTTAAACGCTTACCTAGAGAATCTTTGAGGATTTGCGTCAGCTTGCTATTTCTGCAAGCGAAGAGAACAAGATGAAGAAGTTGGAAACACATTCAGAAGAAGGAAGGACTGAACCATTTCAATACAGTACCAGAGATTTTGATGCTTAGATCAATACATCGCGACAAGAAGTTAAAATATGCAGCATGTCAAACTTACCTGTAAGGGACATGACCTCTCTTCCTCCTGAGAGCTGCAATAACATCACCTAAAGCCGAAAGGGACAGATTTATGGCCGTCCCTCGTCAAGTGTTTGTCCAATGGCTCCTGTTTTTCACAACCTCTCACTCCCTCCAAGATCGACCATCCACAGCTTGCTTGATTCTGTTCTGGCATCCGAATCCCATTTGCGGACGATGGAAATTCTTGTTAAGCTAGATACATAAAGCTAAACAGGTAATGTGAGCTTCCAACAAAGTAGTCACACAATTTTGGGAAAGCTTGTGTTAGAAGTAGAACCCACCAGTGTGATCTGCTAGAAGTCTCGTTCACGTTAGTCCATGAAGTAGATCGGGACCGTCTGCCCTTGTTGTACCACCACTTTGCCTTCCCAAATCGGGGATTTGAACTTCCATGAGGCCCTCGATTTCAACCAGACCCTTCAGGTCCGTCAGAATGTTGAGGTTGCTGTGTGACATAAGTACAGTAGTCAATTTACAGATGTTGCGCTTCTCATGGTTATTTAATTGTTCTAAACTTCTCGAGAAGTTCAGGATATAATTACCAGCGAGCCGAAGTTTCATGCGCCCTGCAGATGGTTTTGGAGCCAGCAGATCTCTTAGATTCCCATGTATACCTCCAACATGCTCATGGAAAATGTTAGAGAAGATGACTTGTCCCTAGGCGTGGCTGAAAAGCTTCTCCAGAGCTCGAGGGACAATTCCCGGCTTATCATTTACTCCGTCCTGAAGAAAATGTCGATGCTTCTCTTTTACTTCTTTTTCCTTTTAACAGTGGCGTTACAGAATAGTTGCGACTGCTGTAACAAGAAATTTAGGTCACTGACCATCGTTGTAAGTCTTGCCGGTACCGGTTTGTCCATAAGCCAACACGCACACATTGTGCCCGTCGAGCGCAGATGTGAGAATCGGTTCTACCTCCGTGAAAATGTCTTCTACAGAGTTTTTAAGCAGGATAGATCTCTTACAGAAGAACCGAAATAAAAGTAGGCTCCATACAAGAAACAACCCTCTGACGGACAAACACTAACCTTGGCTTGATTCTTGCTGGAACAGCTTATCAAACTCGAATTCCTTGGCCCCTCCAGATGATTTCACCACGATTTTATCCAAAACCGGTCGAAATGGGGTTTATGTTCTTTCTTCTGTTTCTCGATAGAAACGGCCGGACACGACAAAACACTCGAATACTTCCTGAAAAATCACAATTTTTTTTTATCTAACTAGTCTTCATCTCCAAGAGATTTTTCGTCAAACAGAAATATTGACATGGCATTTATTCAAGAGAAGTAGGAATAGAAAATTGCATAAAACACCAAAAGTCATCACCTTTAATATCTATAATGTTATTCAATGCCTCTCTCCGCTTCTCATCCAACAATTTCTGCTTCTGCCGCAATTGCAGAATCTCTCCTACACAATTAAGTTCAGCACACAAAGCCTTCGGTTCATTAAGACCGACCATGAGTAAATTGGGCAAAATCAAAAGGAAAAGGTGAATCGTAGCATCACAATACCTTCAAGATCCGAGATGTTTGCTCGAGCTCGTGCTTTTCATGCTCCGGGACGACGGTGACGTCTGTGTATCCATGGATCAGAGGTGCGGAGTCGGACGATTCAGAAGCAGGCGGATACCCATCTAAGGAATCCGAGTTTAATTCCATTGGGGGTGATTTCAAGGACCCTCTCAGATCATCCAAAGGCAAAGACCTGTGCTCTTCTTTCTCACTTGAAATGAGCATTCTTCAGTCAATTAAAGTAGGAAACTGACTGAGCAAGTCACCCCTTTCGAAAAAGTGTGATATGTATACCGTATACGTAAGGAATACTTCTTTAGAGAAGTAAAAGAACAAGATTAAGACTTGGAAACATTACAAAGCGAGTCTTTCGATGGAGTTAAACGAGTTTAAAGTCTAAATCGATGTGAGTGGAGATAAATCCAAGTGCATTTAATACAAGGAAGGACGCAGAGACCTTGAAGTCCACTTATTTCTGAAAACAGAACACACACACTAGTTATGAGATCTGTTCATCCTTACCAAGAATTGAAGATCCCTCAAGCAGGTAACGGAAGCAATCAGAGCCGACCCGTTTCAAGAAACTACAACATTGACACCCAAAAAGAGAAACGAAACCAAAAGCAAAACTGGAAGCCAAAACCCAAAAGTCACTGATGAAGTAGGAGTCAAGCTAGTCCACACTACAAAAGTACAAGTATTTCTCAGAAAGGAAAGTTTTTTTCACAGAATCCCAGTTTGAGAAAGTGGAGGAGAAGCTAAGATCAGGCTCAGATTTTGGTTCTAAAATGGCTAAAAAAAATTGCAGAAGAAGATGCTGGAGACCCAAGAAGTCAAAAGAACAGAGCTCTGTTTTCAAGAAGCCCTAGAAAATAACACAAAAGCCTGAGCGCCTAGATGGGGGCGTAAACGAAGTGGGTGCATGTCACTTTCAATGATTGAGCAACTGTAAATGCCTTGATTAAGAGGCCGAACTGCGATGCGCAGCAGCAGTTCAAGGTCACTGAGATCAGAGAAGGACGAAAGGAAACAACCATGAATGCTTATGAAAAGAGGATATGAACTTAAGAATCTTTTGGTTGGTCCAGATCTAAAGGGACTTCACTCAACTGTAATAAAAGTCCGCTTTCTGCAGACAGCAGGGAACGCGAGGATCTGAGGGGCAAAAGTGGAATTTAATGCGGAAAGGTGGACTTTCTTCATCTACTCCAGAAATGGTTGGACATGCTGAAGAACACTTTTTCTAAAATGATCATCCGACAGGATTGATTGATAAGGGATTTCTACTATATTAATTTTTTGATTTATTGCTATAACAAGTATCTTTAGAGTCGTCGCAAAACAAGTTCATTTTTTTTATGTTGATCTATCTGTCCCTCACCAAATGATAAATTAGGCCTATTGACGAGTATACGGTTATTAACGTTACCATGCTTCAATATGGAATAGCGAAATTTCTTAAGATATAAAAACCAAATTAGAGATATATAATTTCAAAATATCGATGCATTATCAAGAAACAAGAGCTAATACCTTGAAGGTTTTTAAAAAATATTATCCAGTTACCTAATGAAAAGCCTTGTTAATAATCGTTTGTAATAAATATGTTTGATTTAACATGGTTGATGATGATCAATATGGTGTGATTTATTCGTTGGAGGAAAAACAATTTCACTTGGATAAGTGTAGACCGTTGCCATATCGCCGTAATACTCATAAAATACTCTCTTCTTCACGTACGTATTTGTGACTTTGACAACATTGATCCCCTAATTAAATTTGCATGACGAACTATAAACTGACCGAAAATCCCTACACATTATTTTGTTGTATTTGGCCCTTACTTTGAAAAAGGGCAAATGATAATTTTACCCATCTCATGAAATTTCCCTTATTTAAATGGGCTAATACCATGAAAATCTCCGATTGATATACTTGTGATAAATTTACCTCAATTAATTTTTTGATCACAAAAAAGCTCCAAACTAGTATATCTGTGACAAATTTAACATAAATTATTTTTTCAACCACCAAAATCCTAACTAGTACATTTTGTGACAAATTTATCCTAACTAATTATTTTGATCGGCAGCAACATCATTTGATACACATGTGACAAATATACTCTTCATTAGTTTTCATTAAATTGGATTAATAACACAAAAAATCTCAATTAAAAACACCTATGACAAATAGAGGGTAAAAATCTTAAAATGCACATCCGATAATTGTCATATGTCATCCAAACCAATAATCTGCAATGAAATTTAATGAAAACAAACGAAGAGTAAATTTATCATAGGTATATTGGTTTGTGGTAAATTTATCAAAAAGTGTATCAATTTAAAATTTTTTTATGGTTAAAAAAATAAATTTTGATAAATTTATCATAGATACATCAATTTAAAATTTTTTGTGGTATTAATCCTATTTAAATTGATCAATCAGCCTCCTTTTTCTTATCAAGATAAAGAAATATAAATTGAGACGAAATTTTTTTTTAATTTTTAGCTTTTTTCGCCACACATTTCGCTCTGATTTCCTTCGTGCTTTCTGTGTCCCTTTTGCTGCCATTCGTTTCGCTTGTCTCACGACACAAGCTCACGTCTTTCCAAGTGGGGCAGCATTGGCCCACCAAGTGTTTTGTCATGATTGACGTTCCATCCTAGTTTCATAGGACAAAATCAACCGACTTGCATTGAATATCAAAGCCATTGTAACATCCTGTCTGAATTTACAATGCTTCTTTAGACCAACCGGACAACCATAACTAATGAATTTTGTTTAAGGTTAATATCACGAAAAATGTGATAAATTTATTTTAAAATCAATTTTTCGCCCTTCGTTAACTTCCGTCTGTCGCGACTCTCTCGAAGGAGCTAATGGATTGCTTGGCCCATTTGGAGTCTGGGCTCAGCTTGGGCCCTCTCAGGCACATATCAAATCGCGTCAGGAAAATTTAAAGGGGGATTGACTTTGGTGTGGTCAGTGACATGTGCATCGATGTACATGCAATGGGAGTCGCCATCGATCATTTTTGGAGGGTATGATCGGAAACCCTATTGAGCGATTGAGAGGAATCGCTCGATTTGCAAAAACCAGAGATTTTAGATCCGGGGACTTAGTTACGCCAATATTGCTACTGACGCCCTTTCGGTACCTAAGTTGAGTGATTTTTTAATCTAGAAAGTTCATGTAGGTATTCTTTGGTAAGTAAGTCCTAAAAGTCAATGAGTTCATGCAAATGGAATATATGTCCTATCAATCAATAACCATTGAAATAAATGCGCAATCAAGGAATCAATTCAAGAGAGATCACATCAGATCAAATCAGAACAGGCCTAGAAGAGTCTCAGACACCTAAGAATGATGCCACTAAGTTCTGGGTAATTTGGGAAGATTTGAGTCAAATTAACCAGAGGGGCAAAATAGTAATTTTCCAAGGCTCGGGAGGTCAAAAATGTGAAAATAGGTCGAACCAATTGGGTATGGTTTTTCCTTAATTTTCACAATTTTTTTGAGAATTTTTTTTGAATTTTTCCAAATTTTTCTGATTTTTTTTTGAATTTTTATGAAATTTTTTTATGATTTTCTAAGGACTTTTCTATTTTTTTTGGACATTTTTTGAGATTTTTAATTTATTTTGAATTTTTTTATTATTCCTACATTTTCTGAATTTTCCTATTTTTTTTAATTTTTTTGAAATTTTTTTTATGATTTTTATGAATTTTTTTATTTTATTTTTCTGTTATTTTTTTTATTTTTTACTTAATTTTTATTTTATTTTTTATTTAATTCCCAGGATCGGGTCGGGTTGATCCGGCCCACTTGACCCAAACCCTATCTAAAACGACGCTGTACTTGTTTTTATTGATTTTCTTTTATCTATTTTTTATTTTTTCTTTTTGTTAATTTTCTGAATTTTTTTTATTTATTTTATTATTTATTACATGGACCGGGTCGAATGGATCCAACCCACTAATCTAAGCCGGCCCAAGGCCCACTACTCTAACCTGACACAAAAACAATGTAATTTAGGGTATTATTTTTTGAATTTTTGAATTTTCTTTATTCTGTTTCTATTTCCGATCTAGATTTTAATCCTACAATTGAGGACTTGCCACGCATCTCTATCCTAATCGTCCATCTCTCATACGAAACATACGGTCCTAATCAACTCAATGACTCAATTTTCACTGTCCATTTTGATTATTTTAGAAAATGATTAAAAAAATTGAATTAAAGTTTTATTTCCAGAAAATTTGAGATCTTGACACGTGGCTTGACCCTAGCCGCGCGATCTACTTCGCTATTTTAGGACCTGTTCTGGCTAACGACTGACGTGGCATCCACGTCAGCCTTTGACTAGGTTAACATACTGACGTAGCATCTGCTATATCAGCGCCACATCAAACATTGACTGGGTCAACGTGCTGATTGGACTTCGTCTTCTTCAGAGGGGTAACCTAGACAGACGGCAGAGACTCATCAGCGACGATCCGACGGTGAAACTAACTCCAATCGACCTGTTTCCGACTCCAATCGACTCGCATTCGACTCCGGACCAACATAGCAAAATTAAAACGGGATCTATCGGCAATCGAAGCTAACACAGTTTCAGTCATGGCTAATTCAATCGAGCAACACAGACATAACCATTCAATTCCATCCACGTGCATCACGAGTGCGAGCTCAGGAGACTCACCTTGAGTTCGGATTAGGCTCTAGGTTGCCAAATTTTCTTGACGAAGGTGCGACATAGTCGCGAGGTTTGGAAGTTTGGCTCAACGGATTCATACAAAACCAGGGCAAAGGGTTGGTGGGAGGAGTCAGTGATGTGCAAGGAGCAAAACGCACAGGAAAAATTGAAGAATAAAAGGCAAATGGGATTCGCCATGGATGCACATAAGTGAGCTGAGAATGACAATTACCTGTTCAGAGGATATTCGCTCGATCTACTGGGTTCGATAGCTTCCTGAAGCTTCAGGAAACTCAAAGAAGCCGTCCAGGGCGTTGATTCCTTTTCTTTTGCTATGTGAAGCTCACGAAGATTGGGGAGCTTCTGTCAATAGCCCCCTTTTAAACTTGATATGAGTACCGTGATCCCCTCAAAAATCCTGAGATCTCCTCACTCTATCTTCAATAAACCAACTTCAATCTCTCAGAATCTCCCTCGATTTGTACTAGAGAAATTTTTCAAAACCTGTTGGGAGGGCGAGTATCTCGTCGCCCGTTTTCGAGTGTCCGGCGACAAAACCATGTGCCACTTGGCACGTCGTCGCCAGGCAAATTCCAATCGAATCACTAGAGCTCAGGCGAGCATTTGCCCATTCCAGAATGATCCTCAGGTATTCTCCATTTGTGTGCGCGAGGGTGAGAAACCAAACCATGTTCTAGTTCTTCATGGGTCAACGGGTTGACCGGATCAGGTCAGCTCGACCCGATTGACCCGATTCGATTAAAAACTTGAAATTGACCCCAAATTGGTCCAGATTTCTCAAAATTAACGCCAAAATTGGACTGACGAGGGTGAAATCTATTTGAAAATGAATTTCTTCTCGAAAATATGTGAATATTTGCGGGAAAACCCCAATTTTTGGGTTTGACCCGAGGATCCATTTTGCAAAATCCAAACTCTTAACGTTCTTTTCTGGCAAAAATTGTCACCACCAATGGATTCAGAAGGTCAAATCTAGAGGGTGACGTGCCTCGATTTTCATTTAGTCCCTAGAAAACTTTTAATTGCATTTTAAGTATTTTTAGGGACTAATTTGAAAAATTAAAAATTGCATTCTGGTCCTTTTATCGGAATTGGACAATTGTGTGGGATTTGGACTGGATTTTAATTTTGAAAAATAGAGAAGGATGACACGACTCTAAAAATGCAAAATGGAAAATTACGGAGCTAAAATGGAATTTCTAGAATTATTTAAAATAATCCGAAATGAAATTAATAAATAAACCCTAAATTCCAGATTATATTTTTCAAATTTTATTATCCAAAATGAATAGAAAATAAAAATAAAAATATTTACTATTTTTTTGTATTTTTTTGGCCTCGAAGGCTATTTGTTTTATTAATTTCCAGCATTTTTCTAATTTCTGAAAAATATTAAAAATATGAAAAATAAGGAAAATTATTTTTGTTCAAAATTGCTTCCCTAGGCCAAGCCAAGGTCTCAAAATTTGATTTGTAATTTTATTATTTTTTTATGGATTTTTTTATGAATTTTTGAAAATAAAAAAAAAAAAATACTGAAAATATGAAAAATTATTTGTGCTCAAAATTAGTTCTCTAGACTTGGCCAAGGCTTCCAAAGTTGATTTGAAATTTTCTCATTTTTTATGGATTTTTTTAATGAATTTTTAAAATAAAATACAGAAAAATACTGAAAATATGGAAAATTATTTTTTGCTGAAAATTGGTTCCCTAGGCCAGGCCTAGGTCTCCAAAGTTGATTTTTCAATTTTATGAATTTTTTGGATTTTCGAAAAAAATTTAAAATAAAATTGGCCAAAATTTAAGTGTCAACACCGTCAAATTATGCTATTAAATTGCTATTGGACCACACATGGCAATTGATATGGTAAGTCCACATGAAGAGGGTTAATGCAAACGAAACTCTCAAATCAGCAGATATGTAATAAATTTAACCCAAAATGATACATTTATGATGAATTTACCCTAAACTGGTATACTTATGACTAATTTATCTCAAACTAATTTTTAAGTCACAAAAAATCACAAACTAGTATACTCGTGACACATTTACCATTCATTAACTTTCATTAAATTAGCTAGAACTCTAGATCGTCTTCCTCTTTATCGAGTCATTCATCATCATTTTTGTTTAAGGTCGTGGAAATTGCAAACACCATTTAGCGAGAACTCTTTAGTGACACTTTTAGTAACTCTAGTAGTACTCTCGACAAAATAGCTCGACCAAGTACCACTATATGGCCTGATCATCGTCTATTTATGGCATATCATGTAAAAACATTAACAACGATTAAGCCCTTTCGAGTTTTACTTGAACTTCCATAAACACCCCTCTTCAGGTAAGCATAAGCGGTGCCCTTTCACATGTGACGTAATTGTAGAATTTCGAACGCCGTTCAAAAGAGGATAATGAACATTTGAGGTAAAAACATTTCTTGATAAATCTAAGTAGATGAACGAATATGCGCAATCAAGTTTATTTTCCAAAATTTTTCTAACATCGCTCTATATCATCAATGCCAGAACTTTTTTTTCTTTCTAATTAACCACAAAATTTTACCAAGAACAAAAGGCTTTGCTAGCAAGTAAAATCAATGCATCCATTCATCATAGGCAACATCCTGAGGTGAAAAACAAAATCCCTAGCAACAAATAGTGCTTATTCAGATTTGGGTGAGGCCAACCTCCTTAGTAGTTGGAAGGCCGCTCTGGCCAGTCGCCGATTTGGTGACAGACCAGAGAAGAAGGAGAAGAAAAAAAATATTGGAAAATTTTATAATAAAATTAAAATTATGCCGCTTTGCTAAAATTGACCGAATTGATTGAATTAGCGAACAATTTAGGACTAAATTGAAAAAAAAAGAATTTATGACTAGATTGACACAATTGCAATAGGTTTTGGTACTTTTTGGTAACTTTCTCTTGTTACATAAGATCCTCTTTCGTTTCGATTGGGTTTGTACATGTGATACTTCTCTACCTAATGGTTTAAACTCTGTTGGACATTAGCCAAGTCTCAACCTTGATTATTCCAAGTTTGTGCTCCTCTTTCATCAATCTCAAGAGTTGTTGTCGATCCAATTCGCACGTGCGAGGGATGTTGAATTACATTACTTGTTTATGATGTGTACAAATATCAAGGTCTTATGTGCAAGTATTCTCTCTCAACCAAAAAATTTAAGCTCTTGGCAAAAATGTGTGTGCCTTCTTAGGTAAAATTGTCTAAAAAGTCATAAACCTATTGAACTTGGCAATTCAATCCTAGACTTTTTAATTATGTCAATTTAATCATAAACTTTTTAATGATTTTCCAAACTAGTCCAAAGCCTTTTAACAAATTACCAATTTAGTCATTCCTGTCAATTATTCAAATAATAGGTTTATGATTAAAATAGCAAAACTTTAAAAGATTTGAGGCTAAATTGGCACAATTAAAAGTTTCAGAACTAAATTGGTAGATTGTCAAAATTACCTTACCAAAAAAAAATTGGTAGATTATCAAAAGGTTTAGGACTGAATTGATATAAATACAAAAAGTTTAGGGCTTTGTTTTTTATATATATAATTTCCTCCTTCTTTACTTGTCTTGATTAATGAAACACGACGATTACCCTTTGTCAATTATAACCCTAAAATCATGACAGACCATAAAATCATTGTTGTGCCATAAACAAAGCACGGGTAGCTATATATCACCACGCTTCTCCAGAATTTCATCACATCTCTCCGTTCATCCCGTGACCACTTCCCACGCGTTTTCTCTATAATTTGCACAGATGTAAATTATTGTTAGTATTTTTTTTTTGTGAAAACACAAAATAACCTACTTTTTGTTCTTGTCCAAATGATGCATCTCTTACTCAAAGCCTGCATTTTGCACTTTAAGTTTAGCTATAAAAAAAAAATTGGATTACGTCAAGTTGTCGCCTCGTGTTATAACACGCGGTATTTGAACATTTCGACTCGATTAATCTACATAGATATTGCGCAAGCTGCTTCATTCATGTGAAGCGAATAAGATTTCATCCATAGGAAGGTCAGCACGCCCCCTAAAATTATCGAGTGGAAGACACCGTGATTCAAACACACGTTGCAACTTCTTTTAGAAATACTCAGCTATTTCCCTAACCCTACATTGTATTTTCTTGATTGGACACAGGAAAGATGGCGGTTGGGTCCTCTCGACCAAGTCTAAGATGCCCATGAAAGATAGTGCAAAAGTTTCATGCTCTCCTTATTTTTCGGTAATCGGTCGATGATTACTTTAACCACGGGCATTCTCGGGCAGGGTGGAGTGGAAGCAACATGTTGGTGTCTGCCTTTGTCGCGGTCGGTTTCATTTCATGTTCTGCCACGTCATGTGTGGCCTTCGCCGGTCAGCCCATACCGATGACGTGGCGGAACTCGATTGGTTCTAAGGTTTTTCTAACCGATCTTTGAAGTGAGAGTTAAGGCTTGACATTAACGGTAAAAAGCTGTCATAGTTGGTGAATGGTGGGTAAAGAATGACGACTTATGGGAAGGCCGTACGATAACGGGTATTTGGTACCTTGATTCGTACGACAGGTGACGTCATAAGAGTCTTACATACTGCATGAACACTTTTGAGGTTATGATGCAGACCCATGATGATTACAGTGTTAATCTGATAACTCTATAAAAATAGAGTTATTTTACCTTTTTTAAGGCAGCAAAGAATATAATATTCCTGAGAAAATATTTGGATTTCCTTTAATTTATTCAGATTTTCCTTGTTTGTGCAGGATAATGATATATGGAGAAAATTAATAAGAGAAAAAAGAAGAAAATCAAAATGCCACCGGTAGAATCGTTAGAAGATTGCCTTGTTTTTAGGAGCTCTTAATGTTATCTTTAGATATTTAGCTGTGTTTAGAATATTTTCATGTTATCTTTAGGGATTTATTTATTTTTATGAGTCTTGAATGTTATCCTATAAAGAGGATAACATGGAGAGCTTGGGGGACATTTTGAGACAAAGGAAGAGTGGAGTTCTTCAAACCATCTAGTATGTCAATCGAACCTTATTAAGTGCACAATTGAATTATTCAACAATAGAAAAGGAACTTTTGGTAGTGGTTTTTGCTTTTGATAAATTTCGTTCTTATTTAATTGGCTCAAAAGTTATAATTTATTATGATTACTCTGCTTTTAAGTATTTGCTGGAAAGAAAGAATCGAAACCCTAGTTGATTAGGTGGATTCTATTGTTGCAAGAATTTGATTTGGAAATCGAAGATAAGAAGGGAAATGAAAATCTAGTTGTAGATTACTTATCAGAATCCTGAATTCAGGAAGAGATAAGCCTAGTTCTATAAGAGTTCCCTAATGAGAAATTTTTTTCCATCAAATCCACAAACATTCCTTGGTACGCTGACTTTGTAAATTATTTGGCAAGTAATGTTCTTCCTCCTGAATTGTCATATCAACAGAAGAAAAATTAATTAGTTTTGGGAAGAGCCTTTCTTGTTTAAAGTACGTGATTACCAAATCATAAGGAGATGTGTTCCAGGCGAAAAGAGGGCAAGCATTATGCATCATTGTCATGACACAGAGGCAAGTGGTCATTTTGGTGCCACCAAAATTGCAACTAAGCTTTTACGATCTGGATTTTATTAGCCCACACTTTTTAAAGATGCATAATCCTATGTTGCTTCATGTGAATGGTGTTAGAGAACGGAAAATATTTCTAGAAAAAATGAGATGCCTTTAAACAACATTATTGTGTGAATTTTTTTATGTTTGGGGAATTGATTTCATGGGATCTTTTACATCTTCTTATGGGAATTTATACATTTTAATGGCTGTGAAGTATGTATCTAAGTGGGTAGAAGCTGTAGCGCTGCCAATAAATGATACTAAGGTTATGATTAAATTCTTGAAGAAAAATATTTTCACCCGATTAGGCACACCTAGGGCAATCGTAAGTGATGGGCGGAACACATTTTTGCAACAAACAATTTTGAGCACTTTTAAGCAAGTACGGAGTCACCCATAAGGTTGCAACACCTTATCATCCTCAAACTAGTGGTCAAGTAGAGGTTTCAAACAAGGAAATCAAGAGAATTTTAGAGAAAACAGTGAATGCTTCTAGGAAAGATTGGTCAATGAAACTTGACAATGGACTTTGGGCCCATAGGACGGCTTCCAAAACCCCAATTGGGGTGTCTCTTGTTATGGTAGTTTTGGAAAAGCTTGTCAATTACCAGAGGAATTAGAGCATATAGCATATTGGGCTTTGAAATTTCTAAATTTTGACATGCGGTCCATAGGAGAAGGAAGATTTTTGCAACTGAATTGAATTGGAGGAATTTCGCAATGAGACTTATGAAAATGCTAAGTTGTACAAGGAGCGTACAAAAAGATGGCATGACTAGCATATATTTAGAAGAGACTTCGAAATTGGCTAAAAAGTTTTACTTTTATAACTCTTGTCTTAAACTTTTTCTAGGAAAGTTACGATGCCAATGATTTGGTCCTTTCACAGTTACACAGATATTTTTATACAGAACAATTGAAGTTGTAGATGACACCAATGGCACATTTAAGGTGAACGGTCGACGTTTGAAGCCCCACTTTGAAGGTGAATATAACAAGCAAAAGACCACCATTGAATTTCATCTTCCAACATAGCGACATTTGAAATAGGTTGGAAGAAAATTATAAAGCAAGTGCTTCTGGGGAGGCAACCCAAGCATTTTAATTATATTTCTTTATTAATTTTTAAGTTCATTTTTTAGAAAATGAAAAAAAGATTAATTTTTATCTATTTTATCAAGTCAGTTTTCTTTCTTGAGGGATCAGCATGTTGGAGTTTTTTTTAATTAAGGCCTTCCATGAACACATCCTAAAACAAGGGGAGTTTTATTATTCTTGTTTTTCTTTTGTTTTGTGCAATGAGGACAATGCTCCATTCAAGTTTGGGGGGAGATGAATTGTTTGTTAAATCAAATCTGAATTTTTTTTTCTGTCTTGGTTGCATTCTTATTGTGAATTTTTGCGACTCTTAGGAAAATTTAAATTGTGTGCAAAATATGTGAGTTACTTTCGATTCTGATTATGTTGATATACTTACTGAGCATTAAAAGTCCTTAATTTTTGAGTTGTTTGTGTATCTAGAGAACATTCGTGTGAAGTGTGTGATTTTCTTATGTCTCACCTAAATTTTAGAATTTGTTTGATTTTCTGTTGAGGCAAAATCCTCGGCTACATCTAACTAAGAAAATGATTTAGGCAATTTTTTGGACCGATTGAGCCTTTCAAGCCAACCCTATTTATTTATCTCTTGTCACCTTGTTGAGCCTTAATTCTTATCCAACTTTTCATTGATGCCTACATAATTTTAGCACATCTTTTACCCTCCCATCATCTGACGCCCATGAACATGTTGATTTTTAGGACAAAAGTTTATTTGAGCATAATTGCGAGTTGGGAGGAAGGGTGGAGCATTAAAAAAATTGATTGCTACGGTTGTCTGGGGTGCATCATTAAAAAAAAAAAATGCTTTTTGTGGTTCCCTATCCAACTTTCAATTGAGTTAGCCCTTTGATACTCAACGGGTTGGGAATGTTCATGTTATATCAGGAGCGGTTTAGGGAGGAATGCCACCATAAGGCAATAAAAAAAGAGAAGAAAAGTGAAAAAAAAAAATGAATAAATGATGATAAGTGGTGGCAGAAAGATTATGTTTAAGTAATGAAATTGGGGATAGTGGTATGAGCTCTCATTATATCCTAGAAATCAATGTGTTGATGGGCAATTTCAGCTTAAATTGACCTTCTCCATTAGCCCAACCTTACATTACAACTTGAGAAAATCCTATTGATTTTTGGTTGGATGATTAGCTTATATTAGTGGAGAGAGGAATGAAAAGCAAACTTACGAGATTTGGTCATACTATAAAGAGTTTTTGAGAAGTTGCACACCAATGTGAATTTATTTATTTATTTATTTTTGGTCGAAATGTGAATTTATTTAGATTGCATATAATTTGAAAAGATGGGGAGACACACACACACGGATCACATAGTTAGAATTAGTCTTAACTTATTTTCAATGTTTGTATGAAATTTGTGTTTTTCTTTGAATTGTGAATTCGAATAATTATGGAAGAATTTGATATGTGCTATCTATTGCTTTTGCTCGAGGACTAGCAAAATGTTAAGTTTGGGGTTTGATAACTCTATAACATTAGAGTTATTTTACCTATTTTAGGCAACAAATAATGCAATATTTGCGAGAAAATACTTGGATTTCCTTCTATTTACTCAAATTTTCCTTTTTTGTGCAAGATGATGATATATGGCGAAGATAAAGGAAAAAAAAATAAGGAAATCATGATGCCAATAGCAAAATCGTTAGAAGATAGCCTTATTTTTAGGAGCTCTTAATGCTATCTTTAGAGATTTAGTTGTGCTTAGGATATCTTCGTATTGTCTTTCGGTTTATTTATTTTTAGGAGTCTTGAATGTTATCCTATAAAGAGGATAACATGGAGAGCTTGGGGGATGTCTCCATTTTTACTTTCACATTGTTCTTTCATTGTTCTTGGAGTTTTTCAAGCATTTTGAAGAGAAGACAAAGCGATGAAAGAATTCTTGTTCTTTGATTCAAGTTGTTTGATTTAATTTATATCTTGGTTTTTTCTCCTATTATGTTCAATTTTCTTTTGTTAGGGCTACGATGTATGTAGCTTGATCATGACGGTGTGAATTTCATGATGTTTATGTTTTGCAAGTGATTTTGTTCATGGGAGTTTTATATTATTGTACTTAATACTTTTAAGTGACTGGCCATAGTTTGAATGATCTGATGTGCAAGTTTGAGACTAAGAAGTGATAATATGCAATTGTTCCTTACAATATATAATTATGAATTACAATATGGATAGAAATATGCCATATTATTTGTGTGGCTTGTAGTGATAAAATGATCTAAAAGATTTATTGTAAACAGGGAATATTCACAGAGTTGAATGCACTTATGTTTATTTAAATTCACATAGAGATATAATGGATTGATAAACTGAGTAGGTTTACTATACCTAGAAATAGGATGGCAAATAGTAAAGGAAATTTCGCTATCACATGTTTGATTTCATTTTTGTATGAATAAAGATATGAAATTCATGTTTAGTGTTTATGTTGGAATCGGATGCTCTAATGTATTTATTTGATTGATTTACCGCATCTAATATTTTTTATAATATTATTATTTTTATTTTATATATATTTATAATTATGTATATTATTTTTAATTTTAGATTTTATTTTATTATAATATTTTTTATATATTTATTTTTTTAATTTATAATTATAATTATTATATATTATATTGTTTATTATTATTTAATTTTTTATTTAATTATTTTATTATATATTATGTTTCTTATTATAATTTTATTTATATATTATTTATTATTTATTAATTAAATTAATATATTATGGTATTTTTATATATTATATATTTTTTTGATATTTAATATTATTTATTATATATATTTATTTTATTTTATATATAATTATATAATCTATAGATTAATATTTTTATATTATATTATTTGATTATATTATTTATATATGATTTTATTTATTTTTATATAATTTTCTTATATTATAGATATTAAATATATTAAAGTTTTAATTTTATATAATTATTATTATTAAATTATATTATTATTATATTATTATTATATTTATTTTTTTATATTATATTGTTTAATATAATATATTTTATTTTATTATATATTATTTATATTATTGTATATATTATATATTATTTATATTATTATTATTTTTTATGAAGTATATTATTATATTTGTATATATTATATATTATTTATATATTTTTATTTATTTTTATTATTAATATTATTTTATTATTATGATAATTTTATATATATTTATATATATTATAATTTTTATGTTAAATTAAATTATTATATTTATTATATTTATTAAGAAATTTTTTTTTGATATATTTATGTTATATTGTAGTAATATATTTTTTTTATATTATTGATATATTATATTTATTTTATATTATATATTTTTTTTATATTTTTTATTATTATTATTATATTTTTATAGTATGTATATATTTTTATTATTATTAGTTTATAATTTATTTTTTCGTTTATTATATTATATAATTTTATTTATATATATATATATTATATATTATTTATTAATTTTATTATATTTATTATAAATATATTTTATTTATTGATTAGAAATATTTATTTTATATATTACATTAATTTATTAAATTAAAAAATATATTATTAATTTATTTGTTATTTATTTATTTTATTATTATTATTTTTTTATTATATATTATTTTTTATTTATTTATATTATATTATTATTATTATTATTTATATTATATTTTATTATTTAATTTATAATTTTATATTTTATTATTTAATATATATTATTGATTATATATATATTTTAATTTTTTATATGTATTTTTTAGTTTATTTTATTTATTTGATTAATTATTATTATATTTTTATTATTAGATTATTATTAATATTGGTTTAATTATTATTATTAATTATTATATAGTATATTTATTTATTATATTTTTTTATTTTAATTTATTATTAATATTATAATTTTATATTTCTATATAAAATTTAATATTATTTATTATTTTTATTATAATTTATATTATATAAATGTTATAATATATATTATTATTTCTATATAATAAATTATATATTATATATTTATATATATTATTAATATATTAATATTTATTTATATTTATATATTTTGTTTATTTTATTATTATATTTATTATTAATTTATTTTTATTTAATATATATATTAATTAATATATTTATTATTATATTTATATTTATATTATTATATATATAATATATTTTATATTTTTATATATGTATCTATATATTTTTATTTTATGTATAATTGGACTTTTATATATGATAAAATATATTATTTATTGTAATATTATTATTGATTTATTTTTTTATGTATAATTATATATTTATAAAATATTATATATATTATTTTATTAATTTTTATATATATTATTATTTCATTATTTATTTATATAATTTATTTTATATATTATATAATTTATATTATTTTTATATATATTTTTTATATTATATTATATTTAATTATATATTATTATTTTATATTATGAAATTAGTATATATATATTATTTATTTTATTATATATTATAATTGTTATTATAATTATTATATAATCTATTTTAATTATTTTTATTTTATTTATATAATTTTTATATTATATTAAATATATATAATTATATTATATTTATTTTATTTTATGTATATTATTATTTATTATATTAGATGAATTTTATTATTATTATATATTTTGTATTTATATTTTTATTAGTTTTATGTATTATATTATATTTTTTTAATATTTTATTATTATTAATTTATATATTATATTAATATTTTATCATTTATAACATTATTTTATATTGAATTATTTTATTAAATTTAATATATATATATTTATATATATTTATTATTAATTTAATAAATATTTTTTTAATTTATTATTTTTATTTAATATATAAAAGGTATATTTATTATATATATATTATATTATATTATATATCTATTTTTTTATTAATAAATATTTTAGTATATTATGAGTAGTATTTTATTAATGGATTTATTTTTATTGTTTTATATTATTTTATATATATAATATTATGTACTATATTATATTATTTTATTATTCTATTTTTTATTTATATTTATTCATAATATTATTAAGAAATTTAATTTATATTTATATTATATTTATATTTTATATAATGAATATATTTTGTTTATATATGATATTTTTTTATTTTAATATATTATTATATTATATATTTATTTTATAATTTATATGTTTATATATATATAATTATTATTATTTTTTATATAATATTATAAATCGTAGTATTTTTTTATTATTATATTTTATTTTAAATATTAGTATATTTATTATTTATTATTATTATAATAATATAATTTTTTATATTTTATATTATATATTATATATTATTTATATCTAATTATATTATGTTTATTTATATATTATATTATTTATATAATAAATATTATTCTATTAGCAAATTATGTTATGGCAGACAAGCGGAAGTTATTATAATTATTTATATATATATTTATTATTTTTATTATTAAATATTATTTATATTATTATCTTTTTATTTATTACTATATATTTTCTAAATTTTTAATATATCTTTATTAATTCTAATTATATTATCTTATATGTTATTATTATATCATTTATATTTATCTATTATTATTATATATGTGAGGGGTTTGGATACTTATAATATTATATTATTTAGATATATATTTTTATTATATCTATATTATTTTATTGAGATTATCTTATTACTAAATTTTTGATTTAGCTTATTATTTATTATTATATATATATATGTTTATTACCTATAAATAATATTCTTATTATGATACTATTATTTTATTTTATATTATTTTTTAACTTTTAATTATTATATCTATTATATTATAATATGTCAGTATTAAATATTACTAAATAATATAATATTATTATTATTAAGATTAACTTATATATATCATAATTTTATTATTAATTTATCATTATTATTCATATATTATTTATTTATATTTATATTATTCATTATATTTATATTATTCTTTTATATATATTATATTATATGATTTTTACAAATATTTAGTATTTATTGATATAATATTACTATATAAATTTATATATTTTATTATATTACATTCAAATAAAATTATACCTATGTAAGGGAAAATCTTTTTTAATATATTTTTATATTTTAATAATTTCTCTCTTATTTATATAAATATTTATATATTATATTATTATATATTTTATAGTTATCATTATTATAAATTCTGATATATTATATTCTTATATATCTATTATTTTATTAATTAATGTATCATTTATTATTTTTATATTTATTTCTATTCTATTATCACTTTTATAAATTAATTTTTTTATATATTTTATAATATTACATTATTATTTTATTATCAACATTTTTATATATATATATATTTATATCATATTTTTTATTTGTACTTATTATATTCTTATTTTATATTAGATATATGATTATATTATTATGATAATTTATTTTATCTATTATATAATTATTACATTTTTTAATTTTCAATTACTTATTTTATATATTTTAATTCTTTTTATTCTATTATTAGGGAGGATATAGTTTTATATTATCTATATTATTTTTTATATATTATAATATTAATATATTTAAAATTTTATTTATAATTTCTTATATTTTATATGATTTATAATATATTTACAATCTTATATCTTTTAATAGTATAGATTAATATTATTTATATTATAATATTTATTATATTATTCTATAATTTTAAAATCATATTTTAGTTTAATATGATATTAAGTATCTATATTATATTATATATAATTATGTATTTAATCATTTATATAATTATATAGATTATATTTTATATTATATTTCTTTTATTATATATAGATATATTTTATTTTCTTATTATTCATCTATTATTATACTACATATTATTAGTAGATATATATTAAAATATATATTATTATATATTTTATTATATTTATTATTTTATTTTTTTATATATATATGTGTTATTATTTATTATATATATATTATATAAAAAAATTTTAAATAATTTTTTTTTTATATTATTCTTATCTTTCTTTTATATATATTCTCTATTAATTATATTTATTATTATATACTATATCTTATATTATATTTTTTATTATTATTATATATTTATTATATTATATTTAATATTTATAAAATTGATAAATTTTTTACATTATTTATTATTTTTGAATATTATTTATTTATTTATTTAATTATATATTTTATCTTATATTCTAGATTTTATTTGATTTCATTTTGGTTTTCATTTCATATCTATAATTTTTAATATTATATATATATATATTACAATTATAGTTATATATTTATATTATTTATTATTTTTTTTATTTATATTATTATCTATTTATATATTTTATTTTATATATTATTGATATTTATTATTTATATATATTTATCAATTTATTATTATTATATATATATTATTTATTTATATATATAATATTTTTTATATAATAGTTATTATTATTTACTTTTTATATTTATTTGGCTTTTATTACTATATTTTCTAAATTATTATATTATATTATGTTTTCGCTAATATATTTTTTATTAATTATAAACTATTTTATATATTATATTTATATATTATCATAGTTATAATTTATTATGACTATTTATATATATATTTAATAAATATATTATATTAATTATTAATATTTTATTGATTCAATTAAAATATTCTAAAATCTTATATTTATTTTTTTTAAATTATAATTATTATAAATTTGATCTAAAATATTTAATTTTCATATATATTATTATATCATATTATTCTGTTGTAAATAATTTGAAAGATGTATTTTGATTTTATTGAATTATTCTTTCTTATTTATAAAAATTTATAATCTATATATATATTATATATTATTATATATTATATGTTTATTATTTTTAAAAAATTGTTATCATTTTTTCCTTTATATTATTTCTATATTCTTATTATATTTATTAAATTAGAAATAATTTTAATTAATTTATATTATATTATTCATTTTTTTATTTTATTATATTTTTATAATATCAATCTATTATACTTCTATTATATCATTTTATTATATTATTTTTATTTATTCATTTTATATAAAATTTATATAATATTTGTAATATTTTTATAATAGATATTATATTATTATATCTTATTATTATATAACTTATTTTTTATCATTTATCCATTAATAAACTTACAATCACTCTTTTTCTTTATGGGAGGGTGGAGAGGGGAAGTATGTATTTATATCCTATATTCATTGCGGTATCGAGGCTAACGGATAGGAAAAACCGGGGGGGGATATTTTTTTTTCGTTTTTTTTATTATATATTAAATCTTATAATTATTTGGTAAATTTATATATCACCACATTTTTTATTATTATTATATTTATTCTTTTTATATTATACTCACTTTTATTTCATTTATAATTATACTTTAATTCTTTTTTATATTTTTTTTTCTTTTCTTTCATAAAACTGTGTATATTTCTATTTATTATTATTATTTCTGCTTATTTATTATTATATTTAATCTTGATATTATTTTTAATCTATATATTGTTATAATAAACTAAGATATTCTATAGTTTAATATTATTTATATTGTTCTATATCTTCTACATATGTTATTATTTTTTCTCTTTACTTTCTGACATAAACTTATATAAAATAATTATATTATTATATTTTTATAATTTTTAACCAATATATTATATTATTACAACATATAAATTTTTAATTATATTTACATATTATTTAAATTCTATTTTATGATAATTATATATATTATATATTTTAATTTCTTTTAATATTATATGATTCTATATACTTACACATATATATACTATATTACTAACTTCCTTTTATATCTTTTACTAATAAATTTATCTTATTTATAAAAATTTCATCTTTTATTTATATTATTAAAAGATTATATTTATTTACTATGATATTATATTTTATTATTTATAAAAATAAATTTATAATTTTTATTTATTTTATTATAAATATTATGTAAAAAAATATAGCTATTATTTTTTATTGTGTTCTATATTCTATGAATTATTTTAATTCATATATATTAATATTATTTATAGTTAAAATTCACCTGGGACACTTATTATATTATTATATTATTTTATTTTTTTTTTTCAAAAAACAAATTAATATATATATATTTATTTTGATATTAATTATCTTATATTATAAATCTTAATTTTTTTCCATGTTATTATATTATTTATTTATATATTTCTTTACTTTTTTTTTATTTTATAATTTTTATGTATTATTCTAATTATTATTTATCTTCTATTCTATATTATTAATTTCATCTTATTTCTTATTCTTATTTACTAAATTATTTTTTTACATATTAATATTATTAGTATTTCGCATTATTTTTTATTTTTTATATGTCTCTATTTATATAAAAAATACCTAGTTATATTATCACTTTATTATCATATATTATTCTTATTATTCTTCTCTTTAGTATTTTATATTTTCCTGTTATAACAAATTTTCAATTTTTCTTATTTATTCTTTATTATTATTTCTTTTTATATATTTAATATTAGTGAAAAATATATTAAAATTAATTAGAATTAATATTTTTTTTATTATAATTATTTTTTTTTATATTTATTTGGGGGGAGTGTTTCATGAATCTTATTATTTCTAGATTATTTTATATTATTATACATATAATAGTAACATTAATTCTTATATATTTATTCAACATCAAATAAATTATTTGATATATATATTCATGATTTATTATATTATATTTGGTTTACTAATATACTATATATTTATTTATTTATTGATTTATAATTTCATTACTTTTAATTATTTATATACTTATTCTTTTTTTATATTTTATTATATATACATTCTATAGTTTCTATCTGATAATTTCTATACACAATTTTCTTATATCTTATTATTATGTTATAATCATTTCTTTATATAATTTATTATCTTTTTCCCTATTATTTATATTCTCTCTTATCTATTTATATATATTTTCTTATATTATATATATATCTTTATTTATTATTTATGTAAATTTATTTTACTCATTTCTATTATTATATATTATTATTCATTTTTCATATTATATTATTCATATTTTTTATGATAATTATATTCAAATTTATATTTTATTATATATTTATATTTTTATTTTTGTGTTTCTTATAAAATTCCTTATTATGTATTTATTATCATATACTTATATTTTTCTTATTTTATATGTATTCATTTCGTATAATTATATTAATATTACATCTATAATACTTGGCAGTGGAGGGGTATATTTAATTATTTATTATTTTTTATTTTTTTTATATAATTTATATTAATATTTTCTATCTTTATTGATAATTCATTTAATTTTCTTTTAATTATTTATCTATTTATTTATATAATCATTTTTTATATATTTAATTTTTATATTAAGTGTATATTTAAATTTTTTATATATTAATTGTTAGTTATTATCTAAATTCTATATATTTATTACTTATTAATTTTTATATATTTAATCTTTTTCTATTATTCTTATACATTATCTTTAAATATTTACTCATTTATTATATATATATTAATTATGTTCTTTATCTATTATTATTCTTTTACTATTACATGTTTGTTATTATTTTCATTTCTTTATTTTATTATTTTTTATGTTATAAATCATATATATCAAAATTTAAATAATTTTAATTTTTTTATATATTCTTTTATATATTATTTAATATAATTATTATATTCTAAATAATATTATATAAACATTATATACTTTCTTATATTTATATTATATATGTTATTATTTTTTAACTATTATTATTAATTATATATTTCATTTATTAATTATTTATTATCATATATTATATTATTTTTTTGAGTAATCTTATTTATTTTATATTATAAAATATTATTATTTATATTTTTCTAAATAATTTCATCATAACATTATTTTTGTGTTTTATTATTTTTCTTACAAAGATCACACTTTTACATTCACTAAAAAACTTAATTTTATTAATATTTTTCATATATAGTTATTATACCAAAACATTTTTTATTTTCTTTTCATTTTATTTATATCTTACACTAACATTGTTTACATCATTCATCACTCCTATCATATAAATATTATTTATTATTATATTTTTCTATGTTATATTTATATATATATTTATATTTTTTATTATTTACTACTATCTTATTTTTCTTTATATTTTTATGATGGGAACACGGGTAGTTTCTTATTTATATATTATTATTTAATCTTTGATTATTTTATTCTAAATAAGATAAAACTCTTTAAATTATCTAATTTTTCTATATTTTTTTAATTAATTTACTTTATTTTAATAATTTTAAATATATTATACTTTAATTCATAATTATTCTTTATAATTTTTTTCTTACTTATTTTTATTTTTTTGTATTCTATTATTTTTAATAACAAAATTAATTTTTTTTAAACATTAATATGTTGTTTGCATTATATTTATTAAAAAATTTTAAACATCTTATTATTTTTATTCTATATATTTTATTATATATATATTACTAAACAAATATAAATAAAAGATTATTATTAATTAAATTATAGTATAATTCTATTTATTATATATTATTTCATACTCTCTGGCGGGGGGGGAAAAGGTGAGTTAATTGAGAAATTTATATTATATTTATCATATATTTATATATCTTAATTTTATTATAATTATTATATTTTCTATAATGCTATTAGTTCTTTATTTATTTATATTTTCTCATCTTTGATTGATATTTGTTGAATTTTATTTTATTATTCTAAAAATATAATATATTTTATTATTTTTGTATATAAATAAATATAAATAATACTTTAATATTAATATAATTTTATGGTATAAATTACTTTTAAAAAATTATATTTTTTAAAACTGTCCATATTTATATTTTATTTTTAAATTATTCATATCTATGTATTTATATTATATATATATATTATATTATATATATATGTATTTCATTTTTAGGGGGAGAGGGACAGGGGCTATTATATTTTTCTAAATTTTTCAATGATATATTCATTTTTTTTTAGTTATATATTTTACTGTTATTATTTATATATATTTGTTATTTTATCTAATTTATATATAGTGATATATATTTTTTCATATATCTTTTATATCTATTATATAATTATATTATTAATTATATATTTGAATTTATTCTCTTTTATTATTATCTTATTTACTTTTATTTTACTTCTATTATTATATATAATTTATTTCATTATTTATATCATTTTTTATATTAAAACAATCTCTTTTTCTATATATTTATTATATATATTTATCTTTATTTTCTATACTTATTTTTATTTTTTATATTTATACTTATTATTTTCAAATTTTTATTTATTTGTTTTATTCTCTATTATATTTATTAATAAAACTTGTTTATTATATTCATTTATATTTATTTGGTGGGGGGTTGTTGGGTGAAAGGGAGGACGGCGTGAACGTATATATTTTTATATATCTTATTTTATTTTTTTACTTTATTCTTTCTAATTGCATATCTACTTATTTCTTCTTTTTTATTTTATCTCTCTTCTTCTATATTTCTACTAATTTTTTCTATTTTTTATCTTCCTCTTTCTTATATTCTATATCATTCTTTCATATATCTTTCTATCCTTCTTTTTTTTTCTCCTACCCTTTCTTCATCCTTTATCTCTCCTATTCCGCATCTCCTTTTTTTCCTTCTCATCTATCCTGTTCTCTTACTTTTCTCTTGGTAGCGCTTCTTTCTTTCTTTTCTTCTTCTCTTCTTTTTTTCTTCTTCTCTTCTTCTTTCTCCTCCCTGTTCCCTTTCTCCCGCTTCTTCTCTCGTTTTCTTTACCTTCTCTTCTTCTTTTCTTTTCTTCTCTTTCCTATCTCCTTCCTCCCTCCTCCTCTCTTCTCTCTCTCTCTCTTTCTTTTCTGTTCTCCCTTCTTCTTTGCTTCGTTTTCTTCTTCTTATTCTTCTCTCTTCTCTTCTCTTCCTCTCTTCTCTCTCCTCCTTCTCTTCTTTTCTTGCTTCTTTCTCTTCCCTTCTCTTTCTTCTCTTCTCCTCTCTCTTCTTCTTCTCTTTTCTGCTCCTTTTCCTTTTGCTTCGTACTTCTCTATTTCCCTACTCTTTTTTCTTCATACCCCCTTTCTTTTCTTTATCCCCTCTTCTGTTATTTCTCTTCTCTTCTCTCTCTCTTTCTACTTTATCTTTCCTCTAATTCCCCCACCCCTCCTTCTTCCTCTTTTCTCTTCTCCCCCTTTTTTTCTTGTACTCTCTTTTCTTCTCTCATTCTCTCTCCCCCTCTCTCTTATGTCCTTTTCTCCGCTTTCTTTTCACTTCCTTCTCTGATCTTTTCTCTCTCCCGCCTCCTTCTTTTTTCTCTTTTCTCTCTCCTTGACTTTTTTCTCTTCTTCTCTTCTTTTCTCTGTCTTCATCTATCTTCCCTTCATTCTTTCCTTTGCTTCCCCTCCATTTTTTTTTCTGCTCTCTTTTTTTCTTTCTACTTCTCTCCTTTCCCTTCCTTCTTTACCTCTTCTCGCTTCTTTTCTCTTTCTCTTCTCTCTCTTTCACTCGGTATTTCTTGTTCTCTCCCTTCTTTTCCTCTCTCTTCTCCTTTCTCTCTTTTTCCTCCCGTTTCTGCTCAGTTGTCTTCCTCTCTTCTCTCTCCTTCTCCCCTCCTCTCCCCCTTACCTCCTCTTCTTTCTTTGTTTCTCTCTTTCTTTTCTCTATTTCTTTCTCTCTTCTTCTCTCTACTTGTTTTCTTCGCCCCTGTTCTTTTTCTTCTCCTTCCATCACTCCCCTACCTTCTCTTTTTTCCTTCCCTTCTTTTTTCCTTTCTTCTCTCTCTTCTCCTCTTCTCTTCATTCATGTATCTCCTCTCCCTTTTACCTTTTCTCTTCTTTCTTTCTTTTGCTTCTCTTATCTTTTTTCTTCCTCCTGTTCCTTCTCTTCTCCCATCCCTTCTGTTCCTTCTCTCTGTTGCTCCTCTCCCTTTTCGCTCTTCTCTTTTTTCTTTTACCTCTTTTTCCTCTACCCTCTTTTTTATTTCTCTTTTTTTTTCCTTTCTCTCTCACTTTTCTCACTCTCTTTCTTCCTATTCCTTTTCTTCCCTGGCTTTCTCTTTCTCTTCCTTGTTTCTTCTCTTCTCTCTCTCGCTCATTCTCTCCCTCTCTCTATTTCTTCTATTCTTTCTCTTTATCTTGCTTCTTCCCCTATTTTTTTCTCTACTTCTTCTTTTATCTTCTCTCTTCTTCTTTTCTCTCTCTTTTCTCTTCTTTCTCTCTCTTCCTCTTCTTTTCCCTCTCTCTTTCTTCCCTTCTCTTTTTCTCTCTCGCTCTCCTTCTTCATCTTTTTTCTTCTTCTTTCTTCCTTTCTTTCTCTACTTCTTCTTGTTTTTCCTCCCTTCTTTCCTTCTTCTTCTTTCTCTTTCTTCTCTCCTTTTCTCTCCTTACTTTCTCTCCCTTCCCCCTTGCCTTACTCTTTTCTCCCCTTTTTCTTTCTCTTTCTTTTCTTTCTACTCTTTCTCCTCTTTCTATCGCTTCTTGTCTCCCTTTTTTCCTTTCTTTTCTTGCTCTCTCCTCTCTCTCTTCCCCCCCCTTCTTCCTCTCTCTCTTACCTTCCCTTCTTTCTTTCTCTCTTCTCCCTTTCTTCTCTCTCTTCCTCTCTTCTTCTATCTCCATTTTTTCTTTCCTTCTTCTTTCTTCCTCTTTTTTTTCATCTTTCTTTTCTTTCCTCTCCTCCACCTCATCCTTCTATTCTCCTCATTTTTCTGTTCTTCTCTACTTCTCTTTCTCATGCTCTTCATTCTTTTCTTCTCTCCCTTTTTTTTCGCTCTTTCTTCACCCCTCTTTCTTTCTTTCTCTCTCTATCTCTCTCTCTTCTTTTCTTCTCTCCTCCTCCTTTTCTCTTTCATCTTCTCTCTCTTTCATTCTCTCTCTTTCTCTTATTTTCTTCCTTTTTTGCTTTCTCTTCTTCTCCTCCCTCCCTCCCCCCCCTCCCTTCTTCCCTTCCTCCCCCCTCTCGTTCTATATTTTTTCCTCCCCCTTCCATTCCTCTCTTTTCTTTTCTTCCTCTTCTTTTCTCTCGTCTTTACTTTTTATTTCTCTTTCCTCTTCCCTCTTTTTCTCTTTCCTCTCACTTCTCTTTTCTCTTTTCCCTATTCTCTCTTTTCTTTTCTTCTTCTCTTCTCTTTCTTTCCCCCCTGCCTTTGCTCATCTCTTCTTTCTTCATTTTTCTCTCTTCCTCCTTTCTCTCTCTTTTCTACTTTTTCTTCTTCTTCTCTCTCCTTCTTCTCTCTCTCCCTCCTCCTTGCTTTCCTATTCCCTCTCTCTTTCTTCCTTTTTCGCTTCCTTCTTCTTCTTTCTCTCCTTCTTTTCCTTCTCTCCTTGAGGAGGGCGGTGCTCGGATCTTTCTCTGCTTCCTCTATTTCTCTTTTTCTTTTTTCTTATTCTCTTCTCCTCCCTTTTCTTTGGCCCTTTTTTCTTTCTCTTCGTCTCTCTCCTTCTCTTCCGTATCTCTCTCTTCTCTCTTCTCTTTTCTTCTCTTTTCTTTTCCCTCTGTTTTTTTTTGTTTTCCCACCCCCCCTTTTCTCTCTCGTTCTTTTCTTTTCTACTTCTTCTATTCTGCTTTCTTCTTCTTCTCTCTTTTCTTCTCTCGTCCCTACCCTCTCTCTTTTTCTCTCCTTCTTTTCTCTCTACCTGGGAGAAGCAGAGGAGCTGTGAGTGCACTCCTTCTCTTCTCCTCTTTCTTCTCTTGTTCTCTCTCTCTTCTCTCTCTATTTCTTCCTTCTTTCCTCTTTTCTGATTTTCATGTTCTCTTCTTCTTTTCTCTCCCTTCTCCTCTCCTCTTTCTCTCTCTCTATCTTCTTTTTTATATTTCTTTCTCCCACCCTCCCTTGCTCCCCCTTCCTCCTTCCCCCTCTCCCTCCCCTTTCTCTTCTCCCTTCCTCCCCCCTTTTTTTGTTACCCTCTCTTCCTTCTTCTTTCTCTCTGTCTTCTCTTTCTTTTCTCTCCTCCTCTTTCTTTTCTTCTCTATTGCTTTTCACTTCTCTTCTCTTTCCCCCTTCCTCTTCTCTCTTCCCTCTTTCCCCCTCTCCAACTCCTTTTTCTCTTCTTTTCTTCATCTTCTCTCTTTATCTACTCTCCTCACTTACACTCTTTGTTCTTTTTGTGCTCTTACTCTCTCTTTTCTCTTTTCTTCTCTTTTCTTCTCGCTCTCTTCTCTTTTACCTTTTTTTTTCCTTTTCTTCTTTCTTGCCCTTTTCTCATTTTTTTCTCTTCTTTTCCTCTCCCCCTGTCTCTCTTTTCATTCTCTTCTACTCTCTTCTTTCTTCTTTTCCTTTATCTTCTTTCTCTCTGCTTCTCTCTCTTCTTCCTCTTTCTTTCACTCACCTTCCCTTCTTTTTATTCTCTCTCTTGTCTTCTCTCTCTTCTCTTCTCTCTCCCCTCTTTCCTTTTCATTCTCTTTCTCTCTTTCTTTCCCCTTCTTCCATCTCTACCTCTCTTCCTCTTCTCTGTTCTTACCTTACTTCTATTTCTCTCTCTCTTCTCTCTCCCTTATTCCCCCCTCATTTTTCTCCCCCCTTCTTCCTCTCCCCCTCTCCCCTTCACCTTCCCCCTTTCTTTTCGCGTTTTTATTTCTCTCTTTTCTTCTCTTCTCTGTTCTTCTTTCATTCTCTTTTTATCTCCCTCCTTCCCCTAGTTTCTTTCTTACTTTATTCTTTTCTTCCTTTCTTTCATTTCTCTTTCCTTCTTCTCTCTATTTATTCTCCTTCTTTCTTCTTTCATCCTCTTCTTTTTTTTTTCTCCATTCCTTCTTTCTCTCTTTCTCTCTCTTTTCTTTCCTTCTTTTCCCCCCCTATTCTATTTCTCTTCTCTTTTTTTTTTATTTTTTTTTCTTCTCTTTGCATGCTCTTTTCTTTCTTCCTCTCTCCACCCTCCCTTCCTTCCCTTTTCCTCCCCCCTCCTCCTTGTCCTACTTTTTCTCTTGTTCTCCCTCTTCTACCCCCCCCCCATTCCTTTTTCTCTTCTTCCCTCTCCTCTTTTTTTCCCCTTCCTTCCTTTCTCCCTCTTTTCATCTCTCATCTTTCTTTCTTTCTCTCTTTTTCTCCTTCCCACTCTACACCCTCTCTCTTTCTCTCCTTCTCTTCCCTCCTTCCCCTCCTTTCTCCCCCTCTTTTCCTTCTATTCCTCTTTCTTCTCTCTATCCTTTCCCTTCTTCTTGGCTGTCCGTCTTTTTTTCCTTTCCCTCTTCCCTATTCTTTTCGCTTGATTCCTCTTCTTGCTCATTTCTATTGCTTCTTCTCTTCTCGGCACTCTCTTCCTCTTTTCCCGCTCTTTTTCTTCTCTCTCTTCTACTCTCTTCTCTTTCTTTCTTTCCCCTTCTCCTCCTCTCTCTTTTCTTCTTTTTCCCTCTTCTTTCCCTCTTTTTCCTTCTTCTTATCTTTCTTTTCTTCCTTTACCTCTCCTTCCTCTTCTTCTTTTTCCTTCCTCTCTCTCTCTTCTTTATCTCTCTGCTTCTTCTCTCTCTCTTTCTCTCCTTTTCTTTTCACCTCTTGTTCCTTTTCCCTTCCTTCTTTCTTTCTTCTATCCCGCTTCTCTTTCTTCTCTTTTCTATCCTCTGCTTCTTTCTCCTTTCTTTGACTTCCTCTCTCTTCTCCTTCTTCTTCCTTCTTTCTCCTTCTCTATCTTTTCTTTCTCTTTCCTCCTTCCTCCTTTTATTTATTTCTTCTTCCCCATTCATTTCTGTCTCTTCTCCCCTCTTCCTTTTTCTTTACTCCGCTTTTTTTTTTTCTCTCTTTCTTCATCATCCTCTTCTTCTCTCTTTCTCCTCTCATATTCTTATTCCCCTCACTCCTTTTTCCTTTTCTTCCTCTCTCTTTTTTTCTTTTCTCTCTCTTTCTTTCCTCCTTCTCTTTTCCTCTATTTATCTTATTTTTATCCTTTTTCTCTTCTCTTTTCTTCTCTTCTCTTTTTCTCTCTCTTTCTCTTCTCTGTTTCCTCTACTTCCCTCATTTGTTGGTGCGTTTCTTCTTTGCTATCTCCCTATCGCTGTTTTCTCTCTTCCTTGCTTTCTTCTCTCTTTCTCTTTCGGCGCTTCTTTCTCTCCTTTTTTCTGTCTTTTTTTTCTCTGCCTTCTCTTTCTCTTCCCTCTTTCTATTCTCTTTTTCGTTCCTCCTCTCCCCTTTACCACCTTCTCTTCCTCTTCTCTGCTTTTTTCTTTCCCTCCTCCCTCTCTCTCTCTTTTCTTCTCTTTCTTCTTCTCCTTCTTCCTTCTTCTTTCCTTTTTCTTTTCTTTTCTCTCTTTTTTCTCTTTTCTTCTTAGGGGGGCCGAGAGCCGTGGCTAGGCGGGCGATCCCTTTTTCTCTCTGTTTTTTCTCTTTCTCTTCTTCTTTCTCACTCTTCCCTCTTTTCTTCTTTCCTTTTCTTCTTCTCCTTTTCTCCTCTTTCTTTTTCGTTTTTTTTTTTTCTCTCTTCTTCTCTCTTCTTCCTGACTTCTCTTGCTCTTCTACTTCTTTTCTCTTCTCTCTCTTCTTCTTTTCTCTTTTTTTCGTTCTTCTCCTCTCGCTCTCCTACTTCTTGCCCTTTCTCCCCCTTCTATCTTCTTTTCTTCTCTCCACCCCTTCTTCCTTCGTCCCTACGTCTTCCCTTTCTCTCTTTTGTTTTCTACTCTTTTTCCCCTTCTCTCTTATCTATTCTACCTTCTTTGTCCTCTCTCCTTCTCTTCTTCTGTCCTCCTTACTTTCTTCTTCTCTTCTTCTTTTCCCTTCTTGCCTTCTTTTCTTACTTCTTTTCTCTTTCTCTCCTTCTTCTTCTCTCTCTCTCTCTTCATTCTTTCTTTCCTTTTCGCTACTCTCCTTTCTCCCTTCTCGTCTGTACTATCTCTTTCGTCTTTCTTCCTTTCTCTTTTCTCTTCTCTTTCTCTTCTCTTCTTCTCTTTTTCTTCTCTCCTTTCTCCTCTCCTTCTTTCTCTTCCGTTCCTCTCTGTCCTTTCTCACCTTCCTCTTTTTTTCTCTCTTCTTTCCTCTCTTTCTCTTCTTTCTCTCTTCTCTCTCTTTTTCTCTTACCCCCCTTCCCCACCCTTTCCTTTTCTCTTCTTTGACTTTTTTCGTCTTCTCACCTTCTCTCTTCCTCTTCTCTCCTTTCTCCTCTCTTTCTCTTCTTAGTGCTCTTCTTCCCTTCTTCCCCCCTTTCACTCTCTCTTCTTTTCTCCTCTTCTCAGCCTTTCTTCTCTCTCTCTCTCCTTCTTCTTATCATTTTCTTCTCTTCTTTCTTCTCTCTATCCTTCTTCTCTCCTCCTTTTCTTTTTATATCTTCTTTTTCTCTCTATTCTCTTCTCTTCTTCTATCTCTCTCTCTGCTCTCTTCCTTTTTCTTCTTTCTTCTTTTCTCTCTCTTCTTTCCCTTTCTTCCTATTTTTTCTTTCTCCTTCCTCCCTCTTCTCTACTATCTCTTCTTTTCTTTCTCTTTTTCCCCTCTCCCCTTTTTCCCTATCTTGTCTTCTCCTCTCTCTTCCTTTTCTTCTTCAACACCTTCCCTCCCCTCTTCTTTTTCTCTAGCTCTCTTGTCTTCCTTCGTTCTTTCTTCTCTTGCACCTTTTGTTTTCTTTCTTCTTTTTTTCTCTTCCTTTCTTTTCTCTCTCCTCCTTTTCTTCTTTCTTTTTCTCTTTTTCTCTTTCTCTTTCTTCCTTCCTCTTCCTATCCTCCCCTCTTCTTTTCCTCTTTCTCTCTCCTCTTTCTTCTTTCTTCTTCTCTTCTCTTCCGACCCTTCTTTCCTCTTTTCTCTTGCTCTCTCTTTCTCTTCTCCCTTCTCACTCTTCCCTTTTCTTTCACTTTTTCTCTCCCTCTTTTTTTCTTCCACCTCTCTTTTCTTTCTCTCTCTCTTTCTTTCTCTTCTCTTCTTCTTCTCTTTTGCTCCTTCCTCCCTCTTTTCTCCTTCTCTGCTTTCTCTTTTATTCTATTTCTTCTCTCTTTCTCTTCTGAAAAGGTACCACCCAATCCTTCCCTCCCTTCTGTCTTGCTCCACCTCTTCTTTGCTCTCTTTTCTCTTCTCTTACTTTTTCTTTTTTCCCCCCCCTTCCTCTCCTACTCTTTCTTTGCTCATCTCTTCTTTCCTCTCTTCTTTTCTATTCACTTCTCTTTAACATCTTCCCCTTTCATCTTCTTCTTCTTTCCTTCTTTCTCTCTCCTTCGTTGTTTCTTCTCGTCTCCTTTTTTTCCCCCATTCCCTTTTCTTCTTCTTTCTTTTTTTTTCGCTTTCTTTTCTTCCTTTTCCCCCTCCTTTTTTTTTTTTTTCTTCTTTTACCCTTCTTCTCTTTCTTTCTCTTTCTCTTTCTTTTTCTCCCCTCTTCCTTTCCTTGCCCCCTTCTCTTACTCTCTTTCCCCCTTCTTCTATTCTCTCCTCTCTTTCTTTCTTTTCTCTTCTTTTTCTTCTATCTTTCTTTCCTTCTTTTCTTACTCTTCTCTCTCTTCTCCTTCTCTCTTCTTCTCTTCTTTCTTTCACACCCTCCTTTTTTTTTCTTTTTCGTTTGTCTCTTATCTCTTCTTTATTCTTTCTCTCTTCTTCTCTTCTTTCTTCTCTCTTTTCTTTACTTTCCTTCTTTTTTCTTCCTCTCTCTCTACTTTCCCTCGCCTTTTTCTTTCTCCTTCTTCTCTCTCTTTCTCTTCTTCTCGCTTGTTCCTCCTCTTTCTTTCTTTTCGAATTCGTTCCCCTTTCCTCTCTTTTCCTCTTTTCTCTCTTCTTCTTCTTCGTATCTCTCTTTCTCTCTTCTTCTCTTTTTCCCTCCTTCTTTCTTCTTTCTTCTCTTTTCCTTCCCTTTTCTCTTTTCTCTTCTTTTCTTCTTCTTCTTTTCTTCTTACTCTCTTTGCTTCCCCTCCTTCTCTTCGGGGGGCGCTGGAGCGGGATTGGGGAGACAGAACGGCTCTTTTCTTTGCTTTTCTTTTTCTCCCGTCTTTCTTCTTCTCTTCCCTTTTTTCTTTTTCCCCCCCCCTCCCTTATGTTTTCTCTTCTCTCTCTTCTCCTTTCTCCATCTTTTTCTCCCCTCTTCTCCTCTTCTCTTTTCTCTGCCTCTAACAGCAGGCTCTTTCCTTCTTTCTTTCTCTTTTCCCCCCCTTTTTCCTTTCCTCTTACATTTCTCTCCTGCTCCTCTCTTTCTTTTCTTATCTTCTTCCTTCTCATCCCTACCCCCTCCTCTTCCTTTACCTCTCTCCTCTCTCTTTTCTCTTCTTTCTCTTATCTCCTTCTTACCTTCTCTCCTTCTTTTCTTCTTTCTCCTCCCCTTTTCCCCCTCTCTCCTCTCCTCTTTTTCCCTTTCCCTTTATCCTTGTTTTTCTCTTCTTTTCCCTTCTCTCTCCTTCGATCTCATCTTCTCTCTATTCTCTCTCTCTTCATCACTCCTCCTCTCTCTCGTCTCTATCACTGGTATCTCTCTCTCTTTCTCTCTTACTTTCTTTTTTCTCTCTATCTTTTTCTCCTGCCTTTTCTCTTTTCTTTCTTCTCTTTTTTCTTTTTTCACTTCCTCTGCCTCCTCCCTCTCTCCCTTATCTTTATCTTTTTCTTTCTTCTCTTCCTTCCTTTTATTTTCCTCTACTCATCTGCTTCTTTTCCTCCTTTGCATCTCTGCCTTGTCCTCTCCTTTCCTTTTCCTGCCTTTCTATCCTTTCTGTTTTTTTCTCACTAATTTTTCTCTCCTTTGTCTCTTCTAGTCTTTCTTCTCTCTTCTGGCTCTTGACCCCTCCCTCGCTATTCTACTTCTTCCCCCTTGGGGCACTTCTTTTTCTTCCTTTCTTCTCTCTTTTCTCTTCTTCTCTCCATTTCTCCTTTCTCCTTCTTTTCTTCTCTTCCTTCCTTCCTTCTTCTATCTTTCTTCTCCTCTCCCTTCTTCTCCCCCTTTTCTTCTTTCCCCCTTGCTCTCTTCTTTTTTCTTCTCTTCTTCTTCTTCTCTTCTCCTAATTGCCTCTTTTACTCCCCTTTTCCTTCTCCTTTTTCTCTCTTTGCTTTCTTCTTCTTCTCTTCTCTTCTTTCTCCCCTATCTCTCATTTTTTCTTTTTACTTCTTCTCCTCACCTTTCTTTCCTATTTCTCTTTCCCCATTTTCCCCTTTATTTTTCTTCTCTTTTTGCTCCTTCTTTCTTTTCCTCTCCCTTCGTCCTTCCCCTCTTTCCTTCTTCCCTCCCTTTCTTCTTCTTTTCTTCCCTCCATCCCTTCTTTTCTTTCCCTTTTCCCTTTCTTCTCTTTCTTCTCTCTTCTTTTCTCTTTCCCCTCGTCATTTTCTTCTGTCGTTCTTCTCTCTGTCCACATTCTATCCTTTCCCTTCTTGTCCTTCTTTCTTATCCTTACTCCTTTGTACTCTTTTCTTCGCTCTCTCTTCCTTTCTCTCTCTTCCTATTTTCTTCTCTCTTCCCTTGTTTTCTCTTTTTCCCGTTCCTTTCCCCTCCGTTTCCCTTCTCTCCTTCGCTTTTCTTTCCCCCCTTCTTCTTTGTCTTTTGTTTCTCTCTTTTTTATTCTCTTCTTCATCTCCCTCTCTATTCTTTCTTCCTCTCTTCTCACCCTTTACTTCTCTCTTTATTTCTTCCTCTTCCTTTCCCTCTCTCTCCCTCTTCTGTTTCTCTGTTTCTTTTCTTCTCTCTCTCTCTTTCTATTCTTCTCCTTCTTCCTTTTTCATTCTTCTTTCTCTCTTCTATCTCTCTCTTACCTCCCTTTTATTCTCTTCCTCTATCTCCTCCTTCTCTCCTTTCTTTTTTTTTTTTCCGCCCATCCTTTCTCTTTCCCTCCTCCTTTTTCTCTTTCCTTCTCTTTCTTCTCTCTCTTCTTTTTCTCTCCTCTCTCTATTCTCTTTTCCTTGCCTTCTCTTTCGCCTTTTTCCTTTTCTCCTCCCTTTTATTTCTTCTACTTCTTTACTTTCTCTTCTCTCCTCCCTCTTTTCTCTCTCTTCCCTCTCTTTCTTCTTCTCTTCTCTCTTTTTTTTTCTTCCTTTTCTCGTCTCTCTCTCGACCTTTCTCTCTCTGTCTTTCTCTTATCTCTCTCTTTTCTTCTGCACTCATTCTTTCTCCTCTTTTTTTTTTCTCTCTCTCTTTCATCCTCTTATTCTTCTCTCTCACTTTTTTTCTCTCCTCTCCCCCTCCTCACATCTTTTCTCCTTTCCTTTTCCCTCCTTCCCTCTCTCCTCCTTCCTTCCTTTCCCATGCCTCTCCTCTTTCCTTCCTGCTCCTTTCTTATTCCTTCTCTTCTCTTCTTCTCTTTCCTTACTATTTTTCCCTTCTCTTTTTCTCTTTCTTCCTCTTTTCTCTCTTGCTGCTTCTCTTTGGAAGCAGGGCCCGGCCAGAGATGGGGAGAGAAGCACTCCTTTCTTTGTGTTTTCCTTTCTTTTTCTTCTTTCTCCTTCTTCTTTTCTCTTAGCCCCCAACTCGGGCGGCGACTCTCCTTCTTTCTCTCTTTTATCTTTTTTCCCCCACCCCTTTCTTTTCTCCTGCTCCTCCTTCTTCCTTCCCTCCCTCCCTCCCTTCTTTTTTCTCTCTCTTCTTTCCTCCTTTTCGCTCCCTCTTCTCTTCTTTCTTTTTCTCTTCTTTTCTCTTGCTCTCTTCTTTCCTCCTCTTGCTTCCTTTCCCTCTGTTTTTCTCTCGTTTCCCCTTCTCTTCACTCTCTTTTCCTTTCTTCTTTCTACTTTTTTTCTCCTCCTCTCCTTCTTAGCTTTTTTCTCTTTTCTCTTCTTCTTTCTCTTTCTTTTTGTCATTTCTTTCTTGTTTTTTCTTGTTTCTTCTTCCCCCCTCTCCCATTTTCCTTTTTATTTCTTCCTTTCCCTCTTCTCTTTCTCTTCTCTCTTTCCCTTCCTTTTTCTCTCTTCTTTTTCCTCTTCTTCTCTTCTTCTTTCCTCTTTCCCCTTTCTTTCATCTCTTCGGTCTCTTCTTTCTCCTGCTTCTTCTCTCTCTGTTCTACTTATCTCTTTTCTCATTCTTTCCCTCTGGACGCAGGCCGGCACAAGTGTTTCTCTCCTCTTCTCTTTTCTTCCTTTTCTCTTTCCTTCTTTTCTCTTCTTTCTTCTTCTTCTTACTCTGCCACCCCCTCCCTTTCTTCTTTCTTCTCTTTCCTTCGTTTCTTCTTCTTTCCTTCCTATCTCGTCCCCTTTCTTCTTCTCTCTTCTTTCTTGTCTTTTTTTTCTCGCTTTCTTCTTCCTTTCTCTCTTTTCTCTCTTCTCTCTTTTTTACTTCTACTCTTCTTTCTGTTTCCTTCGTCCTCTTCTCCCCCTCCCCCTTACTTTTTTTTCTCTTTCTCTCATTATCTCTCTTTTCTCCTCCATTGCGTCTCTCTTCTTTTTCCTCTTTTTCTCTCTCTTCTCTTTCTTTCTCGCTTCTTTCTTCTCTTTTTTTTCCGCTTCTTCTCTTTTCTCTTTCTTTCTCTCTTCTCTCTCCTCTTCCTTTTTCTTTTTTCTCTCTCTTCCCTTCCTCTTTTCCCCCGTCTTCTTTTCTCTTCTTCCCTCCTTTTCTTTTCTCTCCTTTTTTGTCCTTCCTCTTTATTCTTCTTTTTTTCCTCTTTTCATCTCTCTTTCTTCTTTCTTCTTCTTTTCTCTCTCTTCCCCCCCCCCTTCCCCCTTCTCTGCTCTTTTCCTCTTCTTCTTCGTATTCTCACCTTTTTTTTCTCTCTCCTTCTTCTTTCTCTTTTTCTTCTGCCTATACTTCTTCTTCCTCTTCTTTTCTTTTTTTTTTACCCCCACCCTTTTCTTCTTTTCCGTCTCTCTTTCTTTTCTTATCTCTTTTCCTATTTCCTCTCCTTTCTTCTCCTCCTCTTCTCCTCTCCTCTTTCTCCTTACTTCCTCTTTTCTTCTTCTCTTTCTCTCTCTTCCTCCTTTTTCTTTCTTCTCTCCCTTTTTCTTCCCTTTCTCTCCCCCTCTTCTTTCTGCTCGTCTTTCCTACCTTATCTTCTCTTACTTTTTTTCTTCCTCCTTCTTTTTACTTTGTCTCGCTTACTCTCTACATTCTCTTTCTTCTTTCCCCTTCCCTTGTCATCCTCTTGTCCCTTTTTTTTTCTTTTCCTCCTTTCTGTTTTTGTCTCCTTCTCTCTATCTCTTCTCTCTTTTTTCTCTTTATTCTTCTTCTTCTTTTGTCTCTCTTCTTTCTCTCTTTTTTCTTCTTTTTGTTTTCTCTTTTCTCTTTCCCCTTCTTTATTCTCTGTTTTCTCTCTTTTCTTATCCTTTTCTCCATTTCTTTCATGTCACGCCTCCTTTTGTCCTCTGCTCACTTCTCCTTTTTTCTTCCTCTCTTTCTTTTCTCTTCTTTGTCTCTCTCTTCTTTCTTCTTCTCTATTTTTTCTTCTTTTATTTGCTTTCTTTTCTTCTCCTCTCCCTCTCTTTTTTACACTCTTATTTCCCTTCTTCCTTTTTTTCTTCTTTCTCTCTCTCTCTTCCTCCCCTTTCCCCTCTTTTTACCCTTTCCTTGTATTCCCTCTTTTCTTCTCTCCCCTCCTCTTCTCTTTTCTTCTCTGTTCTCTTTCCTCTTTTTGCTTCTTTTCTCCACTCTCTTCTTCCTTTTTCTCCTCTATTTTTCTATTCCCCCCCCTTTCTTCGTTCATCTCTCATCTGTCTCTGCTCTCTCTCTCTCTTCTAGCTCTTTCCTCTGTTCTGCTCTTCTTCTCTTCTCTTTCTTTTCTCCCCACCTCTCCTTCTTTTTCTATTCTTGCTCTCTCTTCTCTTCTCCTTTCTACTCCCCTTCTTCTCTCTCTCCGCCTCTTCTCCTCCCTTTCCTTTTCCTTTTCTCTCTCTCTCTCTTCTTTTTCTCTCTCTTTCCTTTTTATTTTCATTTTTCTTTCTATCCCTTTCTCTCTCTCTTCCTTCTTTTCTTTTCCCTTTCCTCCTGCCCTTTTTCCTCTGTTCTTTCTTCTTACTTTTCTCTCTCTCCTTCCTTCTTTCTCTTCCTTTTTCTCCTTTTTCCTCCTTTCCTCCCTTCTTCCTCTTTCTTCTCTCTTCTGTCTCTCTTCTTTTCTTCTTTTCTTTTCTTCCTTTCATTCTATCTTCTCTTTCTTCTTATCGTCTTTTTGCTCTCTTCTTATCGTCTTTCATCTCCATTTCTCTTCTCTTCTTCTTCTATTCTCTGTGTCCTCCTCCCCCCTTCCTTCCCTCTTCTCTCTTCTTTTAACCGGCCTCCTTCCATTCTCTCTCTCTCTCTCTTCTATACTGTTCTGTCCTCTCCTCTCTTTCTTCTCTCTTCTTTTTCTTTTTTCTCTTCATTCTGTTTCTTACCTCTTTTATTTCTCTCCCCCCTCCTTCCTTTCTTCTCTTCTCTCTTCTTTTTTTCCTCCTCTTCCTCCCCTTACTTCCTCCTCTCTCCTTCTTTCTTTCTTTTTTTCTATCATTTCTTTCTCCTCTTCTCCCTTCCCTCCCTTTTCCTACTTCTTTCTCTTTTATCTTTTTTTCTTTCTTCCTCTCTTCTCTCTTTCTCTCATATCCTTTTTCCTTATCCCACTCCCTCTTCTTTCTTTTTCTCTCCCCTTTCTTCTTTCCTCTCCTCTCTTTCTCCTACCCACTTCTCTTATACCTCTTCTTCTTTTCTCTCTCTTTCCTATCTTCTCTGTCATTTCTTTGCTCTCTCTCTTTTTTTTTCTTCTTCTCTCCTCCACCCCCCCCACCCCATCACTTTTTCTTTTTCTTTCCTTCCTTCTCCTTCTTCTTCTTCTTCTTTTCTTCCCCTCTTTTCCCTTATTTTCTTCTTTTCTCTGTCTGTTACTCCTTCTCCTCTCCCTTTCCTTTCTCTCTTCTTCTGCTCTCTTTACTCGTATCTCCTTATCTCTTCTCGCTCTTCTTTCTCTTCTTTTTTCTTTCCTCGTCTTCGCCTCTCTCTTCTTCTCTATCCTCTATCTTCTTTCTCCTTCTCATCTTCTCACTCTTCTTCATCTTCTGTTTTTCTCTCCTTTTCTTCCTTATATTACTTATTTTCTTTCTCTTTACTTCTCCTTTCCCTCTCTTTTTCTCTTTCTTTTTCTCCCTGCTCTCTTTCTTTTTTTCTCTTCTCCCTCCTCTCTCTCCTTTTCTTTCTCTTCTCTCTCTCTTTCTCTTCTTGTTTTTCTATTTTTATTACTTTACCTCTTACTTCTTTATTTCCCGATCTCTCTCCCTCCTCCTCCTTCTTTCATCCTTCCTATTCGCCCTTTCCCTCTTTTCTCCTCTCCTCTCTTCTCGCCTTTTCTTATCTTTCCTCTCCTCTTTTCTTATCTTTCTTCTTTACTATCTCTCTTCTTTTTTTCTTTCTTTTCTTCATCTCTTTCCCCAATACCTTTTTTCTCCTTTTCCTTCTTCTTCTCTTCTCTCTTCTCTTTTTCTTCCTTCCTCTTTTTTCCTCTCTTTCTTCCTTTTCGGCTCTTCTCTCTCCTCTTGCACCATCTTCTCCTCTCTCTCGCTCTTTATTCTCTTTCTTCTCTGTCTTACTCCCTATCTCCTCTCTTCTTTCCGTTCTCTCTCCGTAGGGTGCCTCCTTCTTCTATTCTGCTATTCCTAGCTTTCTTCTTCTCTCTCTATCTGTCTTTTTTTCTTCTTCTCTTTTCTTTTCCTTCTCCTTTCTTTCTTTTTTTCTTATTTTTTCTCTTTCTTCCCTCTCCTTTCTCTGTTCCGTTTCTTTTCCTCTGCTGTTTCTCTCTCTTTTTTTCTTCTCTTCTCTTTCTTTCATTTTTCTCCTCCCCTTTTCTCTTTTATTCTTCTTCTTCTCTACTCTCTTTCTTCTTCGTTTTCTCTTCTAGTTCTTTCCTTTCTTTCTCTCTTCTCTTCTAGTTTCTTCTTCTCTTTCTCTCTTCTCTCCTCTTTCTTCTCTTCCTCTCTTCTTTTCCTTTTACTTCTTTTTTCTCTCCTTCTCTTTTCTTTCGCTACTCTTCCTCTCTTCCCTTGCTTTCTTTTCTCCTCGCCCTCTTCTTCTTCTTCTCTCTTCTTTTTCTCTGTCTCCTTTCTTCTCTTCTTTTCTCTTCTCTTTCTTTCTTATTCTGCCCTTTCTTTTTCTTTTCTCTCTCTCTTCTCTCCTACCTTTCTTGTCTCATCTTTCCTATTTCTTCTCTTCTTTCTCTTCTCCCTTTCTTCCTCCTCTTATTCTCTTTCTTCTTCTACTATCTCTCTTCTCTTCTATTTTTCTCTCTTCTCTCTTTCTACTCTCGCTTCCTACTGCTTCCCTCCTTCCCTATTATCTCTCTCTCTTCTTTTTCTCTCTTCTCCTTCTTCTCTTCTTTTTGTTTCTTCGCTTTCTTCTCTCTCTCGCTCTCTTCTTTTCTCTCTTCTTTTCTCTTCTTTCCGTCTTTTCTATCCTCTTCCTTCTCTTTCTCTCTTCTTTCTCTTTACTCCTTGCTTCCTTCCTTCTCTCTTTCTCTCTCCGCCTCTCTCTTCTTCTCTATCTTTCTTCTTCTTTCTCTCTTTTACTTATCTATCCTTGTCTCTCTCCTTTCCCTCTACCTTTCTTTCTCCCCTTCCCTCTCGTACTTTCCTTCCCCTTTCCCTCCCCTTCTTCCTTTCTTTGCCTATTTCTCACGCCTACTCTTTTTCCTTTCTCTCTCTCTTTTTTCTCTCTCTTCCCCTGTTTCTTTAACTTTCTCCTGTCTTTCTCTTCCCTTTTCTTCTTCATTTTCTTCTTTCTCTTCTCTTCTCTCTCTCTTCTCTCTTTTCTCTTTCTTCCTTCTCTTATCTCTCACTCTCTTTTCTCTACTCTACTTCTTCTTTTCTTCATTTCTCTCGCTCTTCTCAATCTTTTCTTCTTCTCTTCCTTTCTCCTCGCAAAGGGAAGGTTCTTCCCTTTCTCCTTTTACCCCTTTTCCTTTTTCTTTTTAACCACCCCTTTTTTTTTCTCTCCCCTCTCTTTTCTCTCCCTCTCCTTTCTTTTTCTCTCTTCTTTCTTTTCTCGTCTTTCTCTCTCTTCTTTTTCTTCTCCTTCTTCCTTCTGTGGGTCTCTCTCCTTTGTCTTCTTCTCTTCCCCTCCTTTCTCTTTCTCTTTTCTCTTTCTCTTTTCTCTTCCTCTTTTCTCTTTCCTCCTTTACTTCCCTCCCCCCCTCCGCCCTCTCCTCTCTCCATCTTTTCCCTTTTCTTCTCCTCTTCTTCTCCTTCTCCCTTCTCTTACTACTCTCCTCTTTCTTCTCTCTCTCTATCTATCTCCCTCTCTTCCCTCGTCTTCTCTCCTTCTCTGCTTTTGTCTTTTTTTCTCTTCTTTACTTTCTCCTTCTCTTCTCTCTCTTTATCATTTCTTTTCTTCTCTCCACCCTTCCCCATTTTTTTTCATTCTCTTTTCTCTCTTGTACTCTCTCTCTTCCTTCTCTTCTCTCTCTCTTCTCTCCTCTTCTCTTCGATTTTCTCTCATATTCTCTTCTTCTCTTTTCTCCCTCTCTCCCCCCTTTCTGCCCTGTTTTTTTCCCTTACCTTTATTTTTCTCCGTTCTTCTTTCTTCTTCTTCTCTTTCTCTTCTACTTCTTTTTTCTTGTCTTCCCTCTTATTGTCCCTTTATCTTATTTCTTTCTTCTTCATCCTATCATCTCCTTCTCTCTACCTCTTCTTTTTCTCTGTCTTTCTCTCTCTTTCTCTTCTTCTTTCTCTTCTCGCTCTATCTTTTCCTCTCTCTATCTTTTCTTCCTTCTTCCTTTTCTCTCTTTTTTCTTTCTCATCTCTCTCTTCTTTCATTACTTCTTTTCCTTTCCCTCCCTCCCCCCCCTTTTCCTCTGCTCCTATCTTTCTCCTGTCACCCCTTCTACTTCTTTTTCTATTCGCTCCTTTCCTCTTTCTTCTTTCCTCTTCTCTTCTCTCTTCTTCTCTCCTTTACTCTCTTTTTCTCCTTCTTCTCTTCTACCTCTTTCTATCCTTCTCTCTTTTCTCCCTTTTCTCGCTGCTTTGCTCTCCTTCTCTCTCTTTCTCTTCTCTCTTCTTTCTTCTCTCTCTCCCTCTTTTCTACTCTCCCCCAGTCCCCTTCACTCTCTTTCGCCTTTGCTTCTCTTTCTCTTCTTTTCTTCTCTCTTCTCCTCCTTCCTATCATTTCTTCTCTCTCTCTTCTCTTACTTCTTTTTGTCTTCTTTTCTTTTTCTCTCTTCTTTCTTCTTCTTCTTCTCTTTTCTTTTCTCTCCTACCCCCATTCTTCTCCTTTTTCCTTCCTCCTATTTCTTCTTTCTATCTACTCTTCTTTTTTTTTTCTCTACTTTTCACCCCTTTTCTTTTCTTATGCTTTTCTTCTTCTTTTCTCAATTCCTATCGTCTCCATCTTTCATCTCTCTCTATTTTTGTCTTTTTTCTCTCGTCTTCTCTCGCTTCTCTTTTTTCCTTCTTCCTCTTTATTCATGTCATTCCCCCTCTCTCTCTCTCTTTCCTTTCTCTTTTCTTTTTTTTGCTCCTCTTTCTTCTTTTTCTTCTTTCTTCTTTTCTTGCTCCTTATCTTTTTCTTTCTCTTCCTTTCTATTTTCTCTCTTTCCTTCCTCTCTTTTTCTTCTCCTTCTCTTTTCCTTTCTCTTCTTCTTCTCTATTCTTCGCCTCTTCTTCTCTCCTTTCTCTTCTCGTCTCTTCTCTCTTTTTCTCTTTTCTCTCTCTTCTTTCCTCTTTCTTTCTCTTCTCCCTCCCCTTTTTCTCCCTTCTCTCCTTTTCTCTCTCTTCTCTTCTATCATCTCTTTTCTTTTTCTCTTTCTTTTTTCCTTTCTCTCTTTCTTTGCTCTTTTCTTCCCCTCTCTTTTCCTTTCTCTTCTTCTTTTCTCTCATTTTTTACCTTCCTTCTTCCCTCTTTTCTTTTCTCTTCTCACCTCACCCTTTTTTCCTACTTTTCTTTCTCTCTCTCCTTTTCTTTCTCTTTCTGCATCCCTCCTTCTTCCCTTCTTCTCCTTCTCTTTCTTCTTTTCTCTGCTTTCTCTCTCTCATCTCCTCTTCTCTCTTATCGTTATTCTTCCTTTTCCTTTTCTTTCCTTCCTATCCCTTCCCCCCGCTCTCTCCTCCTCCTCTTCTCTTCTCTCTTCTTCTCACTCTCTCTCTTCGTTTCTATTTCTCTCTCTCCTCTCTTCTTCCTTATTCTCTCTATTCTCTACCCCCCCCTTTCCCTTGTCCTCTTCTCTCATGTTTCTCTTCCTCTCACGGCACGCGGGGGCGAGCGGTGACGGCAAGCGGGCGCGGGGGGGGCGCGTTCCCCTTTTACTTCTCTCTCTGCTCTCTCTACTGCTCTTCTCTTTTCTCTCTCTTCTCTCTTCTTGTTTCTTCTTTTCCTCTTTCTCTCTCTCTTCTTTTCTTTTCTTTTTTTCTTCTATTTTCTTTCTCTTCTTTTTTCCTCCTTTTCCCTCTTTTCTTCCTCTCCCTCTTATTCTTCCTCTCTCTCTTCTTCTTCTTTTCTTTCTCTATACTCTCTCTTCTCATTCTTCCTCCCTCATCTTCTCTTCTTTCCTTTTCTCCCTTCCCTCTCATTCATCTCTCTTCTCTCTCCTCTCTCCTTCTCTTTCTATCTCTCTTCCTCTGTTCCCTTCTTCTTTGTCTCTTCTTCTTTTCTTCTTCTCTTCTCCTGCGCTCCTTTCTTTTCTTTTCTTCTTCTGCTTCTCTCTCTCTCTCTCTTTCATCCTTCTTCTTCTCTTTTCTCTTCTTTCTTTCTTTTCTCTTAATCTCTACTTTCTTCTCTTCTCTTTTTTCTTCTCCTCTCTCTTCTCTCTTTTCTCTTTCTCTCTTTCTCTCTCCTTCCTACTCTCTCTCTTTCCTTTTTTTCCTTTCCTTTATTCTTCTCTCTGTCTGTTTTTCTTGTCTTCTTTTTTCTTCTCTCTCTTCCTCCTATTTATCCCCTTCCTTCTCATCTCCCCTTGCCTCTTATTACTTCTCTCTTCTCTATTTTCTTTGTTCTCTGCCTCCTCGCTTCTCTACTCTCTTCTTTCCTCTCTTCTTTCTCTTCTTTCTTTTCTATTTTTTCTTACTCTTCTTCCCCTCTGTTCTTCTTTCCCCTCCTCTCCCCCCCCCTTTCTTTTCTTCTCTTTTCCTCTCTTTTCTTCTTCTCTCTTTCTCTCCACTCTTTTTCTTCTCTTCTCTATTCTTCTATTTCACTCTCTCTATTTTTTCTATTCGCTTCTCTTCTTTCTTCCCCTCTCTTCTCTCTCTCTGCCCTTTTTCTTTTCGTTCTTTCTTTCTTCTCTTTCTCTCCTCCCTGCCCTTCTCTCTTCTTCCTTTTTCCTGGGGTTTCCTGCCTCCCCCCCTCTTCTCTCCTCCTTTTTACTCTTCTTTCTCTTTTCTTTCCTCTCTATTTCTTCTTCTTTATCTTCCCCTCCCTATCTTTCTTCTCTCTCTCCCCTTCCTTCTTGCTATCTTTATTCTCTCTTCCTTCTTCTCTTCTCCTGTCTTCCTTTCGTTCTCTTGTTTACTCTTCCTTTTTTTCTTGCTCCATCCACTCTTCCCTTTCTCCTTTCCCTATTTATCCTTCTTCTTCCTCCTACTTTCTTTCTTCTTTCCCTCTTTTCTCTCTTCCTCTCTTCTTCCTTTTCTCTCTTACTCTTTGTTTCTCTCTCTTTTTCTCTTCCTTTCTTCTTCCCCCTTTTCTCTGTAGTTTTCCTCCCTCACCTCTTCTTTATTCTTCTCTTCTTCTGTTTCTTTCCTATTATCTTTCCTTCTTCTTTTATTCTCTCTGCTTTCTTTTCTTCTCTTTCTTGCTCTTTCTCTCTTCTTTTTTCTCTTCTTTCCTTCTTCCCTCCTCTTCTTTTCTCTCTTCTTTCCCTTTCTATCTTCCTTTTTTCTTTCCTGTCCTTCTGCTCCCTCTTTCTTATCTCTTTCTTTTCTTTTCTCTTCGCTGTTCTCCACTCTTACCCCCTTTTTTTTTTTTTCTTCTCTTACCTCTTTTTTTGCTCTTCCTCTCTTCTTCCGCCCGTCTTTCCTTCCTCTCTTCCTCATCTCTTGTCCCCCCCTGCCCCTCTTTTCTTCTCTTTCCTTCTCTTTCTCGCTTTCCTTGTCCCACTTCCCCTCTTTCTCTTCTCTCTTTTTTATGCTTTCTTACTCTTCTTTTCTTCTTCTCCTCTTTCTCTTCTTTCCCTTCTTCCTCTTTTCGCTCTCCTCTCTTCTTCTCTCTCTCTTCTTTTCCTTCATCTCTTCTTATCTTTTGTTTCTTTCTTTTTTCTTCTCTCTCTCCCCCCTTCTCCTCTTCCCTACCTTTTCTCCTTTTTACCCCTCCGTTTTTTCTCTCGTCTCTTTTTCTACTTCTCTTCTCCTTCCCTCTGGGCGAGCGCCGGCGGACCCCGGGAGGAAGGTTCTTTCCTCCTTTCTTCCTCTATATCTTCCCTGTCCTTGCCTTGTTTTCTCTCCCTCCCGTCTTCCTTCTCTTACTCTTCTTCCTCCCTCCTCATTTTCTTTTCTTATTTTCTGTCTATTTACCCTCTTCCTTTCCTTTCTTCTTCCTGCCCTTTTTTCTGTTTTTCTTTTCCTTTTCTCCTCTTTCTTTCCCCCTCTTTCTTCTTCGCTCTTGTTTCTTTCTTTCATCTCTTCTTCCCTCTATTCTTTTGCTCTCCTCCTATCTTCTTTCTTTATTCTCATTCTCTCGCTCCCTTCTCTCTTTACTCTCTTTCTCTCTCTCTCTCTCTCCCTCTCCTTTCTCATCTCCTCTCTCTTCTCATCTCTCCTTTCCGCTTTCCCTCTTTCTTCTTCCTCTTCTCTCTCTCTTTTCTTCTCTCCCCTTCTCTCTCCTTCTCATTTTCCTTTCCCTCCCCTTCTCTTTCTCCTCTCTCCTTTTTTCTTTTCTCTCTTCTGCTTCTCTTTCTTCTCTCTCTTTTTTCTCTCCTTCTTTTCTCAGCTGCTCCCTCTCTTCTTCCCCTCTTCTTCTCCTCCTGTTTCTCTCTTTCTTCTTGTCTCCTCTTTCTTCTTCTTTCTTCTTTCTTCTCCTTCTTCTTCTTCTCTTCTTTCTTTCTTCTCTCTTCTTCTCCTCTCCCTTCTTCCTTTCCTGCCCTCACGACTTCCCTTATTTTCTCTCTCTTCCTTCTTTCTTTCTCTTCTATCTCTTTTTCCTCCTCCCTTTTCTCCATCTCCTCTCAATTCTTCCCTATTCTTCCGCGTCTTCTCTTCGTTTTTCTTTCTTTCTCTACTTCTGTCTCTTTTTTTCTTCTCTCTCTCTCTCTCTACCATTTCCTCTCGTCTTCTCTCTCTCTCTCTTTTACTTCTTTTTCTCTCTCTTTTCTCCTCCTGCTTCCTTCTCTTTCTCTTCCTCTCTCTCTCTTTTTTTTCCTTTCTCCCTTTTCTTCTTCTCTCTTCTTCCACTTCTTTCTCTCTCTTCTTGCTTCTTTTCTCCCCCCTTTTTTTACTGCTCTTCCCCTGCATTTCTCTTGCTTTGAAGCTATTTTCTTCCTTCTTGCCTCTCTTCTTCTTTCTCTCCTTCTTTGTCTTCTCCTCCTTCTCCTCTCACCCCGTTCTCTCTTCTTCTCTTTATCTCGCTTCTTTTTTCTCTCTTCCTTCTTCTTCTTTCTTATATTCTTCTCTCTCTTCTTTCTTCTCTTTGCTTTCTCTTTCATCTTCTCTCCTCCTCTTCTCTCTTTGTTATCACCCTTTTCTCTTCGCTTTCTTTTTCTCTCTCTATTTCTCTATTCTATCTTTTTCTTTTCCCCTTCTTCTCTTCTTTCTCCTTCTTCCTCACTTTCCGCGTCGTCTTTTTTTCCGTTCTTTTCTCTTTCTTCTCTGCTTCCCTAATTATTCTCTTTCTTTCTTTCTGTTTTTTTCGCTTTACTCCTTTTCCCCTTTTTCTCTTTCTCTTTTCTTCTTCTACTCGCCCATTTTTTTTTCCTCTCTTACATTCTCTCCTTCTCTTCTTTCTATTCTATCCTCCTTTTCTTCCTCTTCCTCTCTTTTTCTCTTGTCCCTTTTGTCTTTCTTCCTCATCCTTCCGTTCCTCTCTCTTTTCTCTCTCTCTTTTCGCTTCTTCCTCTCTCTTCTTCTCTTTTTCTTCCTTTTATTCCTCCTCTTTTCTCGCTCTTCCCCTTCTTCCTCTTTCTCTCTCTTTCTATTCTTTTTTCCTTTTTCTTTTCTTGTCTTTCTTTTCTCTTTTCTTTTCTTTCTCCTTCTCTTCTCTTCTCTCCTTTGTCCTCTCTCTCTTATCCTCTTTCTTCCCTTTCCTT